>LN483468.1:129300-265342 GCA_900002565.1 Culicoides sonorensis | reverse complement strand
CAAGTCGAGAGCCTTAGAGAGATCCAAAAACAAACCAGTTACAGCATTTCCTTTCTCAATCTCTTTATAAATGTAATCTAATAGGTTAATGACACAAGCAGTTGTATTTGAATGAGCACTGAAACCATACTGGCAATCGAAAAAATAACACAGCTTAACAAAATAAAATCGATGTGCTTGCTTTGAGAAATCCCGAAATACGTCAAAAAGATTTTTCAATCCTGATTATTTTCCACTTTGAAATTTTAAAATTCGCTGATTCGTGTTTGTTTTATGAAATAATGAAATTTGTATGGAAAAGAGGCATTTCTCCTTTAAGTTGAAATTATTATATATCAAAGTTTAAACTTTCCTGAAGTTATTTTTGTTCCAAAATGTCAAGTAATTTATATCGTTGGAAAGAAGGCAAAAAAGGCTAACAGAAAATATAAGTTTCTATGTAATTAGCGACATTTTATTGGCCTTTTTCAGGTAACAAATACAAAAAAAAAGAGAAAAAACTCTTTTTTTTTGTATTTTTAGAACAAAATTTAATATAAATTGAATATTATGCGGGCTTATTCTGATAAAATTTATATTTTCTGTTAGCTCTTTTTGTCCTCTTTCTAAAAATATAAATTACTTGACACTTTGGAACAAATTAACTTCAGTAAAGTTTAAACTTTGATATGTAATAATTTCAACTTAAAGGGAAAATGACTCTTTTCCATACAAATTTCAATATTTCATAAAACAAACACGAATCAGCGAATTTTTTTTGGGCTTTTTCAGGTAACAAATACAAAAAAAAAGAGAAAAAACTCTTTTTTTTTGTATTTTTAGAACAAAATTTAATATAAATTCAACATTATGCGGGCTTATTCTGATAAAATTTATATTTTCTGTTAGCTCTTTTTGTCCTCTTTCTAAAAATATAAATTACTTGACACTTTGGAACAAATTAACTTCAGTAAAGTTTAAACTTTGATATGTAATAATTTCAAAAGGGAAAATGCCTCTTTTCCATACAAATTTCAATATTTCATAAAACAAACACGAATCAGCGAATTTTAAAATTTCAAAGTGGAAAATAATCAGGATTGAAAAATCTTTTTGACGTGTTTCGGGATTTCTCAAAGCAAGCACATCGATTTTATTTTGTTAAGCTGTATAATTAAACCTATTTTAAGGGTACAAACAAACCACAATTATTATAAAATATAAATAAATAAAATAGGAAATAGAAAATGTAAATATTTTAATGGATGTATTAAAAAACTTTTTTCAAGAGGAAAACAGAAAATATTATAATTATAAATTAAAGCCTGTGGACGACTTAATTAAAAGTTAATTATGAGTAATTGTGGTGATTTTAACTTATTTATAAAGGTCGATGCCAGGTGCCATTTTTATGCATTTTAATTGCGGAATTTTACGTATAATAAATTTTGTTTTTTTCTTGGTATTTTATATTAAAAATACTTTGTATCTAAATCTGATAAATGATAAAAAACATTGAAACAATTGCAAATTTGTTGTATCTAATCAATTAAATTATTTATTAATATGCTGATGTCAATGCGATTAAATTTCATTAATAAAAAAATACAAAGAAAATAAAATGAAAATAATGAAATGATTGCAATCTCTCAAGGTTTCAAATTGTATTTTTGAATAAAAATTATCTTATCAAAGTGATATTTAAATTGTATCAAATGCAGATTATTTTCTGGTATTTAAGACGATGCAATGCGTTAACTCACTTAAAGTGTGCTCTCAAAATTTGCCTGCAAGTGTGACATTTAAAGTAATTCAAAAAAGTCAATATAAAAATGTTCAATAAAATAATCATTTTAACAATTTTCACCTATTTTACGGTGATTCAAGCATCACCACTATCAAATGACGATGCGTCAAAATCCAATTCAACCACTTACTTGTATTGTTCAAGAGCAACTCTTTACAGTCCACAATTGAATGGATATTTGCAAGTTACAATTCCCGCTGGCACTTCATATCCCGGTTCATATTTTGTATTTTCTGAGGGTAGATCAAATGACTATGCAACTGCGTGGAGTATTCGAGGTACTTATGTGGTGAATATTGAATTTAATGCGTGTTTGTACATGAATTACAATGCGAGATCAACAATGGCCAAACTTGACTATCAAGGTGGATGTAGTTCGGGGGATTATGATTGGGATTTTGAACTTGTTACAGTAAATCAATATAGAATTAAGAATCGGTATTCAAACATGTATTTGTTTGTGAGTTATGAAAGACACACATATGGAAATTGGTACATACAAGCTTCAAGTTCACCTCCATCTGGACGCGATTTGTGGAATTTGGTTTGTTTGGACTAATCAATTTTATTATATTTTGAATTTAAATAAAAGTTGAACTAAAATTTAAAATAATTTCACATTTTAATTTACACAGACACATAGTTTCGAGCCCTAACTATGATCCTGTGGTTTTTCCCCTTCATTCTCTTTCAAATTAAAGCATTTTAACGATTAAATGAGAGCATTTTGAACTTCAATTCAATGTCCTTTAACTAGAAAACTTATCTTAACTATGTATATAAGTGTTTGAGCATAAGATGGAAATTTATATTCTAAATTAATATTATAAGAAAATTATTATTATCACAGAAATAAGAAAAAAAAATTAAATATTGTAATAATAAATTTTATAAATGTACCTTTTAATAACTCCTGAAAAATGTCTGTTTTAGAGATATTTCATATTAAACTTAATGAAAAAAAAACTATTAGAATGTAATATAAAAATTAAAATATATGTGTAATATGAACTCATTACAATTAAAATAAGAGACAAAAAAATATTAAAATTAAAGGACATTTTTGAAGTATTGAAAAGTTCAATTTTAAGTCGTTTTAAATGAAATGCTTTGTTTGAAAGAGATTTTTTGACCATATATTTTTTATTTGAACTTTCATTTTGTGTTATAAGTCACACATTTTTGTTACGAATCGAATTATGAACCAACACAATACAATTGAAGTCCTAAAATAATTTTTCTGGTCAAGTCAAGGTCAAATTATGAGTTGCCAGTTCACGAATCTAGAAGTCAAAAGAGCTTGCAACAAATTGTGATGTAAATTCACTTGAAAATTACTCAAATTTACTCAAAATATCGCATCATGAACATCTTAATGATATAAGACCAAAAATCAGAGGGGTTGCTAAAATAAGAGGAACCGCTTAAAATAAGAGGGTTTGCTAAAATATGAAAAGTCACTTAAAATAAGAGGGTTTGCTAAAATATGAGAAGTTGCTTAAAATAAGAGGGGTTGCTAAAATAAGAGGGGTTGCTAAAATAAGAGAAGTCACTTAAAATAAGAAGATTTTCTAAAATATGAGAAGTTGCTTAAAATAAGAGGGGTTACTAAAATAAGAGGGGTTGCTAAAATAAGAGAAGTCACTTAAAATAAGAAGATTTTCTAAAATATGAGAAATCGCTTAAAATAAGAGGGGTTGCTAAAATATGAGAAGTGGCTTAAAATAAGAGGGGTTGCTAAAATATGAGAAATCGCTTAAAATAAGAGGGGTTGCTAAAATATGAGAAGTCACTTAAAATAAGAAGAGTTTCTAATATTAGCGAGTTCACATAAAAACGTGGTTGTTTGAATGCTAGGTCAAGAAAATCCAACATTATGATGCTTCAAAAACCTTGATTAAGAAATCACAGACCACAAATTTAATTTTTTTATATATATCAAACATTTTTAATGGCATTTCCGTTATTTAATTTTCATAAACCGCCCGTCATTCAAGAAAAACTTGATAAACTTAAAATAAAAATCTCAATCAAAAGAAAAATGTTAAAAACATCGAATTACTATCAAAAATGAAAAAAACAATGTAATGAAAACCAAAAAAAACCTTTAAAAAAAATATGTAAATAATAGTAACGGAAATCATAATAATAGTAACATAAAAATATCAATAACATGGGTTGACAAATCAAAACAAAAGAAATCAATCGACGTATCTTGTTTCACCACAATCAAATCAAATCAATGTTTATCCAGAAAAATGTTTCCTTAGAGCTCGCACTCACTCACCAAATAGAGTCAAAAAAAAAAAAAACAAAGGAATGCTTGTTAGATATTTTATATCAATATTTGTTTGATTTGTAAGTAAATATTCAAGTCAAAGAACAAAAATTCATGTAAAATAAAATACAAATTTGTACATAAAAAATTTATTTTGATTAAATTATATTGGAATGTGATATCGCTTAGATAAAAATAAAACCTAAAATAATACGAGAATTTGTCTTCTAACAATCAAAACAATCATTCAAAGATAAAATTGGGAATAAAAGTTATAAATTTAATAAGAGAAAAAAATTACGAATAAAAATAAAAAAAAATAAAATCAAAGATTTAAAAAAAACATTACATTTGAAAAAAATACAAAAAACTTTTATAGAAAAAGTTTCAAGAGTTTGTATGAAATCAAATCATAATAATAGTGTCGAATCAAATTCAAAAGAAAAAAAATCATAATAATTTGGATCTTGTGAAAGATGATACGGGATTAAAGTAAATGTAAAAGTAAAGTTGGATGAAATATTTATTTAAAAGATAAAAAGTGAAGAAAGTTTTCTTTTTATTTAATTTTCAAAATGATTTTAACTTGGTTTTTTGGTTTTTACATTTAAAAATTTTATGAAACATAATCAAAAAGGCAAAGTTAATACGAATATTAGCTTTTAAAACAGACCAACAAAAAAATATTTATAATCCCATTTTTTGGATGAAGATTTTTGACACACACACACACACACACAAAATAGTTGTTCCTTTTCCTTTAATGGAAGTTTTACCTCATAGAGACAAAAAAAAATGAAACACAATCCTTTAGAAATATGTTAAAATGTTGATGTGTTTGAAATTTGTAAATAAATATTATTATTTTAATGATTAAATTAAAATGAAAAAAAAAATAGAAATTTAAAAATTTTTTGTTGAAAATTAAAAAAAATTTAAGAACAATCATAAATTTAAAGAAATAAAATACTGTTTCATTATTGAATGTTTTGAAATGGGCTTTGTTTTATTTTTGTTATTTGTTATATTACGTCGATATTCATAACACTGTGCAACAAAAAAAAAATGTTGAAAATTCATCACAATTCCGACACTTCAAAAAATGTCCACGATTTTGCATAATTTTTCAACTTTTCGCAGTTTTAGAGAATTCTGCTAATTTTGGAACATTCCGCCATTTTGAAAAAGTTGGCCATTTTGTTAGAAAAGATCGACGGACAGAATGAGCGCCCACAATATTAACATTTTTTAGTTTTACTACATTTAATGAAATGGTACATGGTCCGAAGTCAGAATCATTGATTTTTCTAAATTATCTAAAATGGCAGATTTTAAAAAATGATGGATTTAGTTTCAAATTTTCCAAAATGGTGGTTTCTTTAATATTTCGGATTTTTTTCAAAATATTTCAATATGTAGAGGTTTTTAAAAAAATTTCCAAAATGGCAGATTTTTCAAATTTTCCAAAATTTAAATTTTTTTTTAAAATTTTATTAAATGGTTGCTTTTTTTGTCACTTTCGTTTACCAAAATTTTCACATTAATTTCTTCATGGATTGGGTCAAAGACCTAAAAAACGTTAAGAAACGGTTAAAAATGTCTGATTTGATTTATTAGTTGGAGAAGTTTCTTAAAATGAACTTTAACTTATTAGCTTTGAAATTGAGCTTAATAATTGGGCTCATAAAACAAGCTCTAGATCTTGAAAACGGTCAAAAGCCCATATATATTTTTCGAAAAATTTCAAAATAGCGGATTTTTTAAAAATTCACAAAATCGACCATGTTGAAATTTTTTAAAAAAGATCCACTATTTTGAAATATTCTTAGTGATTCCAACCAATTATTCAATTAATTGGTTAATTGGTTTTTTTTCCACCAATTACCAATTAATTGGTAATTGGTTTTTTTTTTGACCAATTACCAATTATTAAAATATTAAAAAAAAATTTTTTTTATAAATTTTAAAGAATTTTTATAATATTTAATACTAAAAATATATGCAAATATTTCGTTGTTTACCAAAAAAAATACTGTTCACTATATGAATGGTTCTTTACCTTTTATGATCCATACACAATACGATGCAAGGGCAGGCTTTGGTAAACCAATTAGAAAAACAATTTTTTTCTAAGAAATTTCAATTTTGAGTAATTCTTATTCTTACAAGGGTACAGGTCAACTTAAAAGCAGTTAAGAAGCGTTTTTTTTAGTTCAGAAACTCCAAAAGTACTTTTATAACTAATATCCACCGCTAGCGTTCCGGTTTTTTCTGTGTGTTCTACTTTTTGCACCAAAATTCGCAATAGATTAAGCGAAGATATGTTAAACGCTTTGGTGTTTTTAAAATTTTATTTTTTAAAACAAAATAATAAAATAATTGTAAGATATAAGATAAAAAAATAAATAAAATTGACTATAAGTTAAAAATTATTTTTTTAAAAAAACCAATTAATTGATAATTGGTTTAATTGGTTTTTCAATAATTGAAAATAATTGGTAATTGGTTTTTTTCGAAAACCAATTATTTTGGAATCCCTAAATATTCTGCCATTTTGAAAAATTTCGCCATTTTGAATATTTTAAATGATTCCGCCATTATAAAACATTTATTTAAAAAATAATAAAAATAAAACCTAATTTTTTTTCAATGAATCGAGTCCCATTGTAATGCACTTTTCTAAGCCGCCCAATGGTAAGTATTTCTCATTTTTTTTGTTGCACAGTTAAATTTCAAATAAATGTAATAATTATTCCAAGAAAAGTGCACAATTCCTTCAAATTAACATCTTCAAATGGTTTCAGGCCATGAATTGGTAAATGTTTGAACATTACCAACGTTAAACTTTTATTTTAAATGAAAGCAAGGTAAAACTTTTCTGTTCAAACATGTTCTTTTTCAGTTGTGGTGCTATGATTTTAAGATTACATAATTATATAAAATAATAAAAGTGTAAATTGTGTAAAGGCAACAGGGTGAGTTTATCTTTATAATTATCCGTTTTTTTTTCCTCTTTTGCTTGTTCATTTCATATACGAAAATGGCACTGTGATGACATTTTTTACAGGAAATGGCTTCAAATTATTCATGTAAAGTGCAGACGCCTAGTTAATAGTGACAAGTGATAATAAAAATACGTACATTTGGTTTTTCTGTACTGAAATTTATTGCTTTTTTTCATTTCTCATCGATTTTTCTTTGTTTTTTTGCATCTAATTACATTATTCAAATAATTTTATTTTAGATTTTCTTAAATATTTTTTTATTTATCTCTTTAATTTTATTTTCATATAACATTATTATAAACTTTTGTTTTTTTTTTATTTTAATTAAATTTATTATCTCTCAAAAATAAAAAATAAATTAAATATAGAAAGGAAAAGGGAAAATACTTTGAATTTGATTCACTGTAAAATAATAATACTAATTTTACTTAAATTTCATCATAATTTAACTCTGTTTTTTTTTAACTTAATTCCAAGGAAAAAAAAATTAAAAGTAAAATCAACAGATAATAAAATAAAAATAATAATTAGACCAACAATTCTCAGTCTGTGTATTGGTATGATAATGACGCAGTGTCATAACAAATTGATCCATCGGCTGCAAGTTGTCCATTGCTAGTTAAAATATCGCTAAGTTCTGCATTATTCCCGGTATTACTTGTAAATGGGAAAAATGAGTTTATTTGGATTTGTACTACTTGATTTTCACTTGGGTCACCACCACTCGTGTCCATTGAATTATTTAAAATGCTATTCGTACTTATTCGGTTGTGATTAAAATTCGTAAATTGTTCACTGAGGAATCGTTGAAGTCGATGAATGTTATTGACGAGCATCCGATTGAAGAGATCAACTTGTGGCATTCCCCCATTTTTGATTTCTAGCATTGGAATCCAACGGAAATAGCACTGTGACCATATCTCCAGGTTGCGGACAGATGTTTGAATTCGATCTTGTAAGTGATCCTAAAATTAAAATTATAATCATTATTCAGAATGAAGATAGTTTGAAATTTTTTTACATTTTCTGGTACATCTGTGGTATTAATTCGCATCAATTGAATATTTCGTGACAATCTTGCTGATTGCCTTGGCGTACTCAAATTTTCACCGAATTGTAGTCGCAAATCTTCAGCACCAGGCATAAGTAAAGCTCCAGCTGGTATTCGTGATCTTCGATATCCACTATCAGGCACTCCATCTTGTTCCAACGAAACTGGTTTCTTATACAAAGGGTTTGAGAAGAGGGCGATATCTTTGTCTGAAAATTGTTCACCCCAATCCCAAACTGGTCGTAAAACGATTTTATACTGAAATGATTGAATTTAAAATAATCAAATTCAAAATATCTCAAATGGAAAGTTACCTCATTAACAGCCTTTTCTCTGTCTCGTTCACAATTAAATTGAAATGTATCAAAAATAGGAAGAAATACTGAATCCCAAATTGTAGTTAAAAATGTTTCACTAAATTCAAAGCAGTCTGGAAATTGTTGCAACAGCTGCCACGTACAATCCAAAAACAGCAAAAACAAGGCTCCCTGGTCTGTTGTCACTTTTTTACTGACATGACCAAAGCGATCACTAAACGGATGGCCCAAGCTCACCCAATCTTTCTGTATCAGCGTTTGAAAGCCATTTATTGTCCTAAAATACGGATCTAACAAAAGTTGGATTAGACATGAAATTATACATGACATGTCACGACCTTCAGCTTCCTGGAGAACCACAGATTCCCCTTTTCGCATTTTTTTGGCAAAATCTGATGAGTGTTGTAGACACAGCGAAACGTAAAATAGCCAATTGGATTTTTCGAGTGTTGTGTAAAAGCGAGTGTCTTGTAACTGAAAATACAAAAAAAAATAATTAATTTAAATCATTTAAAAATTCAATTTCAGTTAATTTTGAATTAAAACGACGTTGTTTTGAAATGTGAACATTTTATTTCAATCAAAATTATATTCTTCTTTCACAACAATTGATTCAACTTTCATAGTTTTCTGTTTTTCTTTTCTGTTCTGGCTACGTTTAATCATAAACCTGGATTGCCTCTCATATTTCAGCTTTGCCTTAATTAGGGTTCGCACTCGACCACGTGAGATATTAAAAACAACCATAAAGCACTTTTTACAGACTCTGAACCGAGAATTATCCATTTTTTCATAGAATTTAACGTAAAACCCTTCAATTTGAGTTTCCCGCATTAATCGATTGTAATTAATTTTTGCATCATCATAGAAATAAGGGGGTGGTTTGAGTTGAATTAAATTACACAAAAATTTAGTTTTAATTTCGTCATCGGTGATCGCACGATAATCATCCCAACTTGTCTGTAAATCAACAATCGATGCTTTGACATTGCATTTCAAATGACAGTCAGGCAAATCTGGGACAAGTTCTCTATCGATATTGTATTTTTTGAATCCTTCTGCTTTTATTTCTTCAATGTCATACTTTTTGACACCCGGATTATATTCAATGTCTATGCCCATGTGTTGCTGTTCGTATTTTTTTGTGAGAATTGTTCGAATTTTGGCATCGGTAAGGCAAAAAAGGGCCATAAAACAGTGTTTACACATTTTGTATTTTGAATTGTCGAGATCGTCAAAGTATTTGAGGAAATATGTTGTGATAGTTTTTCCTTTTTTTCGGTTTTCTCGTGAAACACACGAGCGTTTGGGAGGACTTGCTTTGATGAGATACGCTAAATATTGAAGTCGTCTACTCATATCATCAATTTGTCGGTATTCATCGAAAACTTGTTGACGTTCCTCTGGTGTTGTTTTGACGTGACAGTCCCATGAGCATTTAGGTAATTCACATGCTTTTTCACATTCCAGTTTTAAATTGTTTTGCTTTCTTTTTGAGATGGATGCAGAAGGTTGTACAACATTCGAAATTTTTCTCTTCTTTTTTACTTTAGCATTATTTTTTTTAGTCTTCTTAATTTTCCAAGAATCGTCTGAAGCTGCATCAGAAGAAGCATCCTCAATTGTACCATGATAACTTGATGAATTAGATTCATTTTCCAAAAATTCATTATCACAATGAATGGAATCGTTTTCCATTTTAATTTCAAGTGGAATGTTTTCCATGAATTCTTTTTTATCCACTATCACGGCCTGTGGATCAATCTTACAGACAAATGATTTCATTTCATATGGTTCTGGTTCTTCCAGTTTTGGTTCTTCTTTTACTATAATATCAGGAATAATGCTCTCAGAATCTTCATATTGAAATCCATTTACAGGCATTGACTTCGATTGACTTCCCAATTTTTTAGCGACAATTGTTCTTATTTTGGTGTCCGTTAAATTGAAAATTGTCTTGAAGCATTGTTTGCATATGTTATAATGTGAATTATTAATTGCCTCATCATATTTCAAGTAATATTTGATCACATTTTCTCTCGGTTTCCTTCCTTCTTTGACTGGATGGATTCTTTTCGCTGCTCTTATTTGAATTAAATTAGCAAGATACTGAATTCGTTTATTCAATGTCAAAATACCACGAAAATCATTCCAAATGCCTTGAATTTCCTGGTTTGATAGTTTTGTGTTACACATCGAACTACAGTCGGCCAATTCTGGAACAAAATCTCGACAAATTCCAAAATTTTTAATTTTACGAGCAAGTCGTCGTTGAGCTTCTTCACCTCTCATTTTACTTTTGTCATTTTGCTTGGCTTGTTGTTTTTTCTTTTTTTCAGCAGGAAATTCGTCTAATACTGAAAATTTATGGTCATTACATGAATTTATTGTATCATTTCCCGCATCGTAAACATTGGTCGGAATATCATTGGATTGGAAGTCTGAAGGAAATTAAACATAAATTAAAGGTTTACAGCTCAAATGCAATGAAATTTTAACAACTCACCATAAAATGACATTATTGGTCAGTTTTTTGAGTGTATTTATCGATTTTTTTGAGTTAAATTTCTATGAAACACAATTTTTTTGTACGATTTTTCATTATAAACAACTTGAAAGGACACTCCAATTAGTGAAGATGTTTCCGATTTATTTTGACATGACTCGTACCAGGAAAAATTCGTCCAAGGAATGTTAAAAAAATATGAAGGTTTTTTCTTAAATGACTCTTTGAAGTTTAATCTGCATCGGGTTACAATTCAAAATCATAATAAAACTGAATTGGCTGAGAATCAAATTCAATCAAAATTCAATCGAATTTGGATCTTAATATTTGGAATTTTCATACAAAGGTGTGACTTGAAATGTCACGTTCATCAATTTCGGGTTAACTCATTCGCGTCATCCGTTGCGTCAACGCAACACCTACTTTGAGGTCACTTTTCTCGTTCATATCAAAAAATTTCTCTGTCAGTCTTTTTTAGAGTCTTAATTTAAGATATTTTATAGCAACCGGTTGAATGGTTTTTGAATTTAAACCAAAAACTAAAAAATAATGAGCTGAAATTTTAAGAAAAATCGCGTTTTTTCATTCTCGTACAAGATTTCTGTATGTATTTGTGTAGCACTTATACGTATTTTATTTTGACTCTCCTGTAAAATTTTTATATGAAACTTAAAATTTTCTTCGAAGAAAAAAGTATTCACTTTTACCTAAAGAATAAATCATAGAAGAACTTTGTGTTCAAAACTCAATATTTCTAGGAGCGGCGTCGAATGAGTTAAATTCCAAGGTCAAGTTCCTTCCAAAGATATAGTGACTGGAAACACTTTTCAAACTAGTAAAACTTTAGAGGTGACCAAAATGAGTATTTTTTTTTTAAATTTCATGAAATTAGATCTGTTCGCATGATTCACTTTCAAAACAAAAAATTCAAATTCATCGTTATTTTACCCCACTTAAATTAAATGAACCAAATCATGTCACTATATAATTTGAATACATTTAACCTTGATTGCTATCTAATCAGATAAAAAAATCATTGAAAATTAAGAGTTGCATAATAATTTTTTGATGATATGAAATTACGATGTAAAATTAATGTTACATGTAAAAAATTATGGGCGTAAAATCTTGTAGTCTCATTAGACAAGTAATGATTTGATAAATTTACTTACCATAAAAATTCGATCACTCTCTGGGGCACACAATTCCCTTAATTTAATATAACTGTGATAAACATCTTGAATACTTGGTAAAATTTTCTCTAATTCAATTAAATGTGGTTGAAGTTGTTTTGCATTACATTTCCTTATATTTTCTAAAATACGATTTTCAACTGTCGTATCACCGATTGTATCCAATAGTGATGCCATTCTAACTAACGCTGCTTGTTCAGTTCCCCATACCTGTAAAAATATTCAAATAATTGTGATTTGAATTTAAAATTAAATGAAATTGCATGTCAATTGCTTACCCATATGGCAGCCCGTCCCTTTTGAAATGACCTTGCAGCATCAAAATACTCGTGATTTGTCAAACACTTTGGTACAACATAAAACCTTGGTAAAGTATCCTCGATACTCCTACTTAAAATACCTAAAACACGCCAATTATTACTCGCACCACATCTTTCCAATTCCTGTGTCCAATCAATTTCCTGATTAAACATCCGTACAGAACGCACAGCATTGTAATATTCCAGTCTATACAAAAATTATGTAATAATAAATTAATATTATGAGTGAGTAATTCAACTTACTTGTAATTATATAAAAATAGTACATGATGTTGGGAAGGAAATGCAAATCGTAATAATGCATCGGCAATATGTTTCCCTTTGCCAATGTCCGATGCACTAAAATCAAATGTAAGTAGACGAAAATTTTTGCATATTATTCGGATTGCATCAACTTTGGAACTGTTCCGGTAATCAGGTCCCACAGGACGTTTCTTCTTATCAGTTATTTGATAAATTTTATCAATGTTTGACAGGGAAATGTCATATTTGCCTAAAAAGTTATTCTCCTGATATGCCACATCCTGTCAATAAATAAAATTAATCTTCAATGCTCTTCATTTCAATTAAAAATATGAATTTTACCGCAGTATCAGCACCATCAAATAAAGTAAAGGATAACCGAAAATTTGTTATAATAAGGGTTCCTAATTTTTCTTCCTGGATAATTCGACATTTGACTGCCTTCTTCTTTTGTGCAATGTAAAGTGAGACATTTTTGGCTCGTGCTGCTTCAATTTCACCATCCAACAATTTGGGCTGGAAATCGTTTTGCATTACATCCTTAGACGTGTTCAGAGCCTGGAAATTTAAAGTTAAATTTAATTTTATTGTGGAAATAGAAAAAAATTGAAAATCACACTTACTTCATCTGTGACGTAGCTCGTAAAATTACCCGTGTTATGCCCACTTGTCATTGTTCAAATATGCTAAAATCTGTTTTATTTTTCCTTTTATTTGTTTATCGTAATATTTTTTTTTTATTTTTTTGTTTGAAATTTAATGTTCAGTTCTTTTTAAATTCAATTTAAACATCATCGTACACAATTTATGTACACAAGAATAAATAAATTCTGTACATATTCGTACTTTTATTTGATTATTATAATTTTAATGTATTATAATGTTTTGTTATAATATTAATAATAATAAACTTTTCAGTCTAATAAACGCACTTCATGAATGTCTCTCTTCATAGATAAAATCATTGTTGTTGTTGTTGTAATTCATTCATAATTTTACCCAGATAGTTAAATTTATTCATGTTGATTAACTTTTATCTTTAACTCAAAATTTTTTTATTATTGATTTTCCTATCTAATTTTTAACACTTCAATTTTGTTAGAAATTTAATGCACAAATGCTTTGGTGATTAATTTAAATTTTATTTAAATATGATTTTATCTCACTTTTATTTTATTTTCGGGGTAACAAAAAATCAAATAATTTCATTTATTTAACGAAAAAATAAAAACATTCACTTTTAATTCAATAAATTGAATGTTAATTGAATATGGGCGGCTTCTGGTATAATTTTATGCACATTTTAATTGGATTAACTTATTATTTCCAGGTATTTTTACGAAAAAATAATAAATATTGGGAGTACAAGTTTATGTTATTTTTATATTTCAATTAATTTTATTTTATTTTTTGAAAGGTGACATGATGATGTTGGTTGAACGAAGCTGAGTAAATTGGTTTGTGGCTTTGATAAACGAAAATGACCGTTTAATTTGGAGGTGAAGGTGCAAATTCTGATTTTTTTGATTTTGAGATGGTTTGAGGTCTGCCTGATGAGATGCAATCAACCGATTTTTGATTTCTTTGAAAAATTTTGAAATTTTAGTACTCGGAAGTTGAAGCATGAAAATATGCAAAAAATCAGTGATGGTAAGGCGTTTCTCCAAATTTCAAAATTCATATTTTTGGCTGATCCAAGAATATTCTAGGTTGGGTCAAAGTGGTTCGAGACGGTTTGAGGTCTGCCTGATGAGATGCAATCAACAAATTTTGGATTTCTTTCAAAAATTTTGGAATTTTGGTACTTGGAGGTTGAAGCATGAAATTATGCAAAAAATCAGTGAAGGTATGGCCTTTTTCCAAAGTTTAAAATTCATATTTTTGGCTGATTTAAGAATATTCTAGGTTGGGTCAAAGTGGTTCGAGATGGTTTGAGGTCTGCCTGATGAGATGCAATCAACCGATTTTTGATGTCTTTCAAAAATTTTGGAATTTTGGTACTTGGAGGTTGAAGCATGAAATTGTGCAAAAAATCAGTGAAGGTATGGCCTTTCTTCAGATTTCAAAATTCATATTTTTAGCTGATCTAAGAATATTCTAGGTTGGGACGAAGTGGTTCGAGACGGTTTGGGATCTGCCTGATGAGATGCAATCAACTGATTTTGGATTTCTTTCAAAAATTTTAAAATTTTGGTACTCGGAAGTTGAAGCATGAAAATGTGCAAAAAATCAGTGAAGGTATGGCCTTTCTCCAAATTTCGAAATTCATATTTTTGGCTGATCTAAGAATATTCTAGGTTGGGACGAAGTGGTTCGAGACGGTTTGAGGTCTGCCTGATGAGATGCAATCAACCGATTTTGGATTTCTTTCAAAAATTTTGAAATTTTGGTACTGGGAAATTGAACCATGAAATTATCCCTGTCCCATTTCATGACGGGTGGGTGACAGCTTCAACCGTCATTTTTCAAAATAATTTTCAACATGAACAATCAAAATGCATAACTGTCATTTTAAAAATATTTGACATAATTTGACAACGTCAAAATTGTAAAAATACACATAAACAAAGACAAGAGGTGGAATCATTTCTACCAAAAAATAAGTGTTTATTGAAACTTATTGGAAGAAACAGGTAATTATTAAAGAAATTCCCTTATTATTGTTATCTTTCTTTATAATAATAATGTAATATTTATTAAATATTTAGGTTTTAATCGGAAAACCCCTGACGATTTTGACGCTATTGAATTTGAAGATCCAGGTAATTTGTTTGTGTCTTTTTTTTATTATTATTTAACTTAACCTTATTGTTTTAATTTTATTGTTAACAAGAATGTGAGCACACATCATTTCAAAACCAAAATGTCTGTGATCGTGAGTTGAATTGCAAAAATCATTTTTGTAAAGAAATTTGTCACACATCGGATTATCAATGTGCTTCCGAAATTTATCGCCAAATGTAATATTGGTAAGGAAAAACTTAGAGAAGGTACTTAAATGAAATTTCAGTGTAAAAATACATGTAAGAAAATGCTATAGTGTGGATCTGCTTCAAGTCCCATCTCAAAAAACTACAACACTTCGGTGTCGATGTGGGCACATGGAACAAAAAGTGAAGTGTAAAACTCGTTAATGGAAGTGAAGATCTCTGTTAAAATCGATGTACGAAGCTCCAGACTTGTGGAAGACCCAAATGCAATACAGATTGTTGCATCGATCATGTTTGTTATTTGACATGTAATATAAAGCTGACTTGTGGAGAGTATAGGTAATAATTGACCCTTAATTTAAAGAAAATTTCAAAAATTATTTTTAAAATCCTTAAATTTAGATGTGAGTGAGACCTCGTCGTATCGCTCTCAATTAGGTTTGTGCCAAAGAGTCCCAAATTATCATGTTTTACATCCCATTATGCAATATTCAACAAGAAAAGCTTTGATGCAACGAACAATAAGTGCCCAAATTATGTGGACCAAGGCCAAGGCGGCAAGTTTTTAATGTTTTAAACAATCATGGAATTGAAGAATTAATTTAGGATTTAGTTTATGTTCATGTAATATAGAAAGAAATTTTATTTCAATACATTTTGATACTAATTTTTTTCTTTATTTTTAGATTTCCGATGAACTTTTCTCAACATTATTACATCAATTGTCAATAGTTCAAGAACGACATAGGTAGCTCCATAAGAATTTCAAGCATTCAGTTAAATTATACAAGAATTGTATTTTGTCTAGGTTATTTGTTAGTTTTTGTATTCTAATGTAAAATAATGTAATTTATAAATAAATAAATAAAATATTGAACATAAAAACAGTAAGCATAAATGTAGCATTGAATGTACGGTATTGTATGGTATGAATGAATCGAATAAGAGAATGAACGAATGAACAAAATTACTGAACGAATGAATGAATTTTCACCCGTCATATGAATAAAAAATCGGCTCATTAGAAGCTGGAATGGGACCCGTAATGACAGCTTGAATTACGGCTGAAATGACAGCTGAAAATCGAACAGGGATGAAATTATGAAAAGTCTGAAACTGAAATTTGAAACTTTAACTTATCGGTTTATTTTCGAAAATTCAAACGATTGCATCTTGAAACGCCATCTGTCATTCGTTTTTCGTATTAACCTTCCACATGAAGTTCATCGAATTGAATTCCCTTTACAATTGCCTCCCATTCCTTAAATTAATCATAACATCCGAACTGTCAAAACAAAAGAATATATTTAGCTATGTGTGTTAGTTTATGTAAAAAGAAGGAAAAAAAATAATTTATTTAGAAAATTAAATAGAATTTATACATTTAACTTTCAATAAGTGTTTCATCAAGAGGTGCAAAGTGTTTACTTCAAGTGATTCAAGTGTTTATATGTCGTTAACCGACCAAGAAGACAGCCCCAAGAAAAATGAATATTCGGGACTTTTGGCAAGTGAGTACAAAAAAAAATATTGTGAAAAAAAATGTATTATTCATCCAACATTAGTAATAACAGGGTTATCAATAATTGTGATACGACTCCTAATAATAAATTATGTGTTTCATTCACCTCGTGATTCATTTTAAGTGCAGCTGATAAGAAAAACAAGATTTGATTGAAGTAAAAAGAATTTAGAATCGTAGAACGAGTGTTGTTATTCAATATGTTTTCAAGGACAACTTTGTTATTAAACAAAATGTTGCTTTGATTTAAAATAAAATTACACATATTTCAAGAAATTTATTTGAAACCTTGAATTTTAATCAAAACTTTCTTTTTCACCATTACACAATTTCTTCATCTTCGTTTTGTGTTACTTTTATATTAATTTACTTCACTCACACAAAACACGTAAACGTATGAAAATAAAAAACAGAGTTACTCAATAAATGAATAATTGATATTTTCATTCATTTTTGATGTTGAATTGGATATGTACGAGGATTTCCTCAATTACTATTGATTTTGATTATACTTTGTTACATTTAAAAAAAAAATAAAAAAAAAATTGTTTTTATTGTACTTGAATTTAATACCAATAAAAATTAAGGTTGCATGATGATCTGTAGATAGAATTTTTTGGAGTGAGGAGTGTGCGTGTGTGTGTGTACGTGTACGAGTGTGTTTTTTATTAGAATTAAGTGAATTCAATTCAATAACCTTCAACTTCAAATGGAACACACCGAATTGATTATTAGAAAAGTCTATCAATTGATGAATCGGTTTGTGGTTAATTTTGGTGAATGACCACTAAAATACAGAGAATGATCACAAGGAAAGCTATGTCAATGGAATGTTACCTGAATTTGACGAAAATGACGTTCAAGTCACACTTTTGTATGAAAACTTCGAAAATTAAGGTCCACAATTGTAAATCATGCGAGCTATCAGAAAATCATTTTTATCGATTCTGAATTTTCCAGAATTCGCAAGACATGAATTCAGATCACAAAGATGTCAAATGAATCTCATTTAATTTCTTTAAAATGAATTCCAATTTAAAATAATGATACAAAATATTCTTAAATGTCAATTTTATGACAGGTCATAAAACATCATCAAGTTAAATGAGCGAAACCGTTGACCTTCTAAATCCATTTTCCTCATAAAAACATAAATTATACAAAGTAATGGTCATTTTCATGTGAAAATAGGTCAGAAAAACACTAAAATTACAAGGACACTTTGTTTTATTGTGTCATATTATTAGAAAAAGTTTAATTATCTCACCACTCTGATACCGAATAAAATGCCATCCAATTTAACGGCTTTTATTCATTGAACTAGGCCAATTAAGAGTCAACAATGAATGCCATTTATCATCAATCTATCACCTGTCTGTCAATGAAATTCAAATCCAATCCATTTCCTTTAATTTTGCTTTTAACGCAATATGATAATTTATTGCAATCTTTTTCCGTTTTGATTTTCTTTTTTGTCTTCTAAATATAAATATTACAAGTAAACCAATCAAATCAAAAGTTAATCACATTAATTTAACCTTTTTCATACAAAGCACACACACACAGACACACACACACACAAAAAGAGAAATTACAATTAATCTGGCTGTCATATCATTGACAACCGTATATCAGGAAAATACTGACTCGGTGGCACTCCTATTTCCTTTTCACTGAATTTTCACACTTAATATATAATTTTTTTTTTTTTTTGCTTTTCTTTTTAATCAGAAATGATGAAAAATAATGTTCGGTGATGGACATTGACAAAAATTCTTGAAATGAAATGCAAAAAAATGGTTTATTCCAAAATTATGATTTTCAAGTAACCAGGCGTCTCCATTAAATGTAAAAAAAACAAGAAATTTCTAAGCACTTACTTTAAATTTCAATACATTTTATTAGAATGATTTTCAGAGCTAAATTCATTGAGTTTCATTTCTATTTCATCATCACTCATTTTTTTTTAAATTTAGTCATATAAATTTCATTAGATAAAAAAATCACTAAAACACACACACAGACACCTTTTAATAGAACTTGATATGATTTGATATTTATGAATTTTTCGGGTAATTTCACTTCACGCTCTTTGACTGGCCTTTTACATTTTTGATAAAAAAAAATATTATAGTCATTATTATCATAAGTCATTTTGTTTATATTAAGAACGAGCTTGTTTTTTTTTATACCTGAAACCTATTCAAAGGAACGTTGTCGTATAATGAGAATAAGGGTTGTTGATTGAGTGTTTGTTGTTTTTTTAGTTTAATTTAAATTGAAATGTATGTCACCTAAATCAATTATCCAAAATATATTTCAAATGTTTCGTAAGGTAACTTGTAAAATAATTTTTTGATTTAAATTTTCTTATCTGTGTGCGTCAAAAGATACTTTTTTTAAATCAAGTTGAGTCACAATTAATTCCTTTTATGATAGTCTTATCAAAAAAGAAAAAAAAATACAGATAACTTTTATACAGACGAAATTTATCGTAGCCGCCTTCTTTACACAATGATTGTGGTTAAAAGTATAATGATGATAAATAAAAAAAATACATTAAATGGAGTCAATGTATGATGAAAATTTCACTTAAGCGTATTATCAAAGCCATTATCGAAGCCATTAGAAGTTCGTGTCTCTTCGTCCGTCCTAATTTATTCGACAAGGCTATAGCTCAAAGTTAATTAAAAGTCAACTGCATTCTGGTTATGGGTTCATTGTCAGTATAACTAATACGATCTACGTTGCACAGATTCAATCTTAGATTGTTGTGTAGCTGTATACGGGTTCCAGCTGCCATACTCCAGAATAGGGCGCACCAATGCAACAAGAAGAGTGATTTAATCACGAAAGGATCATCATAAACCTTACACGTTCTCTTCACAAAACCGAGCATCCTATTAGCACGAGCTATTAGTTGTTCGATATGGTTGTTTTATCTCATTTCCGATTCTAACAAAATGCCAAGGTCACTAATGACCAAACATCGTTCAAGAGAGTGTCCATCAATTGTGTAATTAAAGTGGACAGAACTTCTCGTACGATTAAACGAAATTACTTTACATCTAGGAATGTTCAATTACATAGACATATATAGAACACCAGACAGATAACAAATCAAGATCTTCTTGTAAGGTAAAATCATCAGAAGGTTCACGAATTACTTTATAAATTTTAAGATCGTCAGCATAGAGTAAAAAGTCAAAATTCTTAAAAATATCACAGATGGAGTTAATAAATATCATAAAAAATAAAGGACTAAAATGGCTTCCCTGTTGGGGGCCAGACCAAGAATAAATTAGAAATGATGTAGCAACTCCCAGCTTCACAATTTGAGATCTGTCTTTCAGATGACAAGATTCAAGTAACAAAATGCGATAGCAGGCCTAAAGCACGCAATTCAGACAGAAACAAATTAATGTCAACTCTGTTAAATGCTTCCTGAAGATGATAATAAATGTTTCCATACGTTGCCAAAATCTCAGAACTACGTCACCTGCTCCTGGTAGATACGCTCCTGAAATCATCAGACAGACATCTCATCATTTCATCGCCAATTTAATACCAAAATAAATTCCAAATAAAATGATTTAGTCTCATTCCGTATAGAAATGTACATATTTCTACTCATAAAATAATTGACTTGAATCATACACGTTCTAATCATGTCTCGTGAATACCTGAGATATACCTCTATATTAGGGTCTTCCAATTTCATTTGGTGTTTCTTGTCACCCCACCCACGGTTTTTCTTGAAAAAATCCTGGGGGATATATTTTTTTCATATATTTTCAGAAGAACAATAATTCTTGAGACAAACTGTTTTTTTTTTTAATTTAAAAACGTTATTTTTCAAAACCCATGACAGCAATGTATTATTGTAAATTTTATTAAAATCTGTATGCTAAACAATCCAAATGCTGTCATATTTTACCGATTTTTTTTATTTTCATGAAAAATTTTTTTTAATTGATTTTAATTTTTTTGAAATAAAACACTTATTTGATAATGGTTTTGTAAAATTTGTTTCAAAGCCATATTTCATTTTTACGAGAAATACATTTTTGTTTTTCTTTTAGTGTCAAACGTGTATGGGTGCATATATTCGGTCCTAGTTTTCCATTCTGCGGAGTTATTGTGAGTCGGGATTATTTTGGAGAAAATTTCCAATATTATGCAGAAAAGATATCAAAGTATATTTGAAAATGGCCAAAATATTGGCGAATTTGCTGTTTAATCTCATTCATTTTCAAGTCTTCTTCTATGAGAAGATTGTAAAAAAAAAATAAAGTTATTCAGCATCGTAAAATCCCACTAATAAACGAACTGCAAACTAATAATTACAAAATAAATTATAAATACTTTTCATATAACTTTGTTTCATGCTTCAAAAAATTTTTGAAAAATATATTGAGAGAAATATATACACACCCATCCCCCATGGTTTTTTTTAAAAAATGTGACAAGAAACACCAAATGAAATTGGAAGACCCTTAACTCTCTATACATTGAGATATGATAACTTTTATGTACTGCCAATAAAATTACGTTTATAAAAAACAATCCCTTGGACTAACTAAATTTCTTTTATACATTGTACACATGCACTTACGTATCTTCTACCAGATTCAACTACGTGCTGAAATTGTTTAGTAGGAAATTTTTTGTGTCAGTCCTTCGCCTGCAGTCGTGATTGAAAGACGAAAAATGTGTTTCATCTCCGGTGGTTGTTGTTCTATCTTTTTACTTAGTTCTACCTGTAAATTATAGTAATTTAAGTGAAGGTGTTATGATAACATTAAATATTTAATAATTATTATTGTCACAGTGTTAACAATTAATGAGATTTATTGTGAATTATTTCTAAGTCAATTTTCCTTTTAAATGAAAATGCCTTGAAATTTATCGGTCTTCACTTA
The DNA here is from genome assembly GCA_900002565.1 of Culicoides sonorensis. NCBI lineage: Eukaryota > Metazoa > Arthropoda > Insecta > Diptera > Ceratopogonidae > Culicoides > Culicoides sonorensis. The sequence goes on along the minus strand of LN483468.1, from coordinate 243,269 downwards.
ATGAAGAAAATTCATTTTAAAGTATGTACTTAAAAAATATAAATAAATCAGTATTTTGTATCCATTTATCACGTGTATGGAATGCAAAATGAAAATAAAATAAAATAAAATTATAAAGAAAACACATAAAAATAAAAAAGTCGTTAAATTTAAATTGGAAAATGCATTTTTTAAAGTGAAATTGGCAATTAAGACACAAATAATCGAATACAATGAATTTTTTACATTTAATTTGAAACAAATGGAATTTTAGAACAAATTTCAATGTTAAAAATAATCCAAATTTAAGTGTAACGTTAAAATTTAATGTCAAATTCAAGACAAATGTTAAATTATGTAAAAGGACATGTCTTTGAATTAAAAAATCAAATTGGTGTCCTTAAGAGACTGTTTGAAATTAAAGTGACACCATTTAAATGAATAGGAAATGTGTCACAAACTAAAATGAAATGAAATAAAATAAAATAGAAAAAGTGAGAAAACTCAATTTATTTTGTGCATTGTTCTGCAAAATTGAATCGATTATTTAGTTTTTTTTTGCGTTCTCTGTCTAGTGTGTCCCATTAGCGAAACGGTAGTCGACTGGTCATATGATGTGAAATTAAAGGAATAAAAAATTCCAGTCGGTCACTGCAATGCATAAATAACAGATAAACTTTATTATTAAGCTTTCACATTGTTATGCTTTGAACGACAACAAACTAATTGGACGAGAAGGACAACATCATAATAAACGCTAATTAGTTGTCGAATATTGTGAGGGAAAATTATTATATTTCCGTTGCTAGTCCTGGTAAAATATTTTTAATGATAAATTAAATGTAGAAGAAAATTAAACGTGCAATGCTAATAAAAGGAGTGCCTTATTTCACATATGATTAAAAATTAATTTGTACTTACTCTATAATAAATGCTGTGTTGTGCCTAAAATTTAATGAGAATATGTCAGAAACTGAACTGCCTTATAGACGCAGTAGTGGAGGTACTCAACGTAATTCAAGTATCTCGACAATTTCAACACACAATCTGGAAATTTCCTCTGCACATCGAGGCTCGTCCGGATCGACGCGAGATTCCCTTTCACCCAACTATGAACGACGTAAATTGTCGTTACGTTCAAATAAGTCAAAACCGTCAAAATTTTCATCATCAAATCGATCATCTCGTACAAGTGGATCTGGTGGAGATGGCTCACCAACTAAAAGTGAACGGTCATCGTCATCAGCCAAATCCTCGGCATCACGTCGACGTAAACAGTCATTCCCTGAAGTTGTTGCCTTTCGTGGCTCTCGTCCAAATACACTCAAATCATCGTTTTTAAGGAAAAAAATCAAGGAATATGAAGGTATTTTTTTTTTTTTTGAAATGTCAATCAATAAATTTACTCTCCACCTGAAATAAAAATGAATATAATAATAATTGTTTAATGGAATTTCAATGAAACTCCATCAAAAATAATAATGATAAATATAAAAATTTTTATATATGATTTTGATTGAACTATACGAATAATAACAAATAAATGGGTGAGGTTCATCATTCATTTTATCATCATAATCACCATCGCCATCAAATTGCTATCCGATCATAAAGCTTTTAATGTAATGTTTGTTTTATTTTGATGTCCTGATTTTATTACACTGATGTCGTTTTTAGTGAAAATTCAATCAATGTCTTGTGATTCGTATCCATGTATCATTTTTCTGCTATGATGCAGGTAAAATTTGACTTGAGAAGACGAAAATAATCAATAAATTTTTAAAAATAATGCAAATTCGTACTAAAATGTTTTTAGACTGTCTACAAAATAGCCGACTTTCAAAAAATTGATCAAATTGCGAATTTTTCCAAAATGACCGGTATTTTGTAATTAGATAGATTCAGAGAAAAAGTCACAATTGGGCTTATTGTAGCATTTCTTAATTAGAAAATTTGTGAAAAATTGCGCTAAATTGCTATCAATAACAAAATCGGGCAAAATCGATGCCCTTCTATAAGCGATCACGTTCTACATTTTTTCACATATAACCGTCAAAAAAAAATTATTTTCAAATTCATTAATAATAAATGAATCACATATTTATTTATTTAAACCAATAAAACGTAAAACAAAAAAAAAGGTGTTCAATATCTCATAGCATGACGTCACACCTTTCTTTCTTCAATTACCGAAAAATATCATATGTGAATTCACTCACTAGCAGTGTTATTCTCTCTCATTATTATTATTTATTTTTCCATTCATTCACACATTCAAAGAAATGAAGTATGACCATAAAAAATTGTAACTGTTTATTATGATGTTTTACTATGCCGTGACTGTTATTTCATTTTTTTTCATCTTCATTGCAAAAATATTATTGATGATGAGAATAATTGATATCTTACACAATTATATCACTTTAGCGTATGCACATGCAATTTAAAATTCACTCAATACTAAATAAATAATGATAATTGTAAAATGTGAGCTGAAGAGAATAAGAGAATGAGACAATGAAAGATATTTTTATGTGATTTGCTTGGATGTCAGGTGAATTGAAAGGTGGCATTTTTATTTAATAACTGTATTGAAATTTCCTACGAAGGTAACGCCTTAAAATCAAAAAATTCCATTTTCATAGTGTAAGGGTTATAGTTCATAGGGTACGAGATCTATGTGTTAGTGTGACGTGATTAGAAGAGTATTGTCAAACGTAGGAGAAGTCAGTCTACATTGGATCGTCGTCAAGAACAGATCGTGTCTACTGTGTTGGGACTGATATGCCTCCACATGTAGACGTAATTATAATTTAAGTGTAATTGAATATTGTGCAAAGGGACGAATAAAATAATAAAGATAATTGTGTAGTGTAATTGTAATTATTATAATCTTGTGTATCCTCACTTTGGGCGACCCCCTAGTACTTATAATAGATAAAAATTTATAATTTTCCATTATTTTTAGAAGAAAAATCACTGAAATCGATAGAAATTCTATTTATCGGGAAAGCTTTTTCGATTTACATCGATACACAAAATTTACATGTATAAATGAACATAAACGAAAAATCTTGCCTGTTACGCTTTATGAAGGAAAATCGTTTTTTTTTCATAGAACTCAATCTAGTTCCTCGTTTCATTCGATGAAATGATTCAATTTCAAGGAAAAAAAAATAATTTAAAGCATCACTTTACCTTTCATAGGAACTTTATTTAATTTATAGGAAATTTCAACACGGTATCTAAACATCTATTTGACTTTCATGAGAGCGAAATATGAATTCAGAATCAAATTTTCTTCATAACTTCAAAATTTTCTTGCTTTGGATAAATGAAAATCCTTAAATAGCTTGCCAAATCTCATAGAACCTATATGGAGCTAAATTTTACTACAGTGGCCATCGAATTAAGACGATACTACATTTCATACCACACCGAATTGTACTTTAAACTCAAAACAAAAAAATTACTGTATACTGTATTTATATGAATAAAAAAAAAAATAAAGTAGATTATAATAATTTGAAAGTACATACAGCGTAAGAAGAGTACGAGTATTAACAAAATTCATAGTAAAACACTGAAATATTGTTAATATAAGACATCGCTCAGTTTGTTTGCGATCTTATTCATGATAACATCGTGAGTACTCTCACTCACATGAGACCAAAAAAAATAAATATTATAAGTCGGTTTTATACGTAAAACTACAGCAAGTGATTTAATATTTTTATTATTATTGTACAAACCAAAGTACTGAAAAATGATATCATAGTAAAATTATTTGTAGAGTTTCATGATCACAATTATTATCATTGAAACAAAAAAAAAATAAATAAAAATATCAATTTTAATATGAATTGAATGAAAACAAAGTGTTAAAAGTATAAAAAAAAAACAGGGGAAATAAATTCATTCAAATTACTGTTCAATGTCCGGAAACAAATTATGATTAAAGTAATAATTGTATTACATAATGATGAATATAATTTCCAGCTTACTCAAAATATTTTTTTCTCTTCAATAAATAAAAAAATATAAAAATATGAAGAAAGTGGAAAATTTCGTGTCAAAATAATCAACAACAACAAAAATAAGTTCAAAACAGTCAGTGTCCGACAATATTGTTATAAAAATAGAAAACAAAATAATAATTATTTTATATAGAAAATTTTAAAAAGAAAATGACATTTGTGATCATCGACCACACAAAATGCCCTATATAAAAAAATAAAAATAATATGACAAAAAAATATAAATAAATTATTATTAAATGGAAAATCAAAAAGAATCTTCGTTTTTCATTAACAAAAACTAAATTTATAGCGTGTTATTTTGTTTTTTGAAATTTACATTTAAAATGAAGAATTATTTTAAATAATAAAAAAATATAATAATAAATTTTGTGATAAATACAGATGATTGAATGAATGTGAAGATTGCACCGGTATTAAATTTCAGTGAAAATTTTAACTGAAATTAAAGGAAAAAAAGACATCAACGTATCGCTAAATTCCGGTCAGAATTGGCTCAAATCACTATTCAAATATCTTAGACTTAATTTCAACTTATTCCGAGACTTGGTGTTGAAAAAAATGGAACGGACTGGGGTTAGGGGTATTGCATTGAAATTTTTTGAGCGTTATCTCTCAAACAGGAAACAGTATGTTCAAATTGATAATGTCGAGAGTAGTATACTATCCGTGGACAAGGGAGTTCCGCAGCTGTCTCGGGCCTCTGCTATTTTAGATGTACATCAATAGTTTGAGTGATGTGCTTATCTATGGTTATACTTGTTTATTCGCTGATCATACAGCTATTTTTTACTCCTCCCCAAAAGTCGAAACTAACTATTCAAATGCGGAACTAGATCTGAATGTGGTTAACCCGTTTTTTCAATTCTCATGGCTTGCTACTGAATGTCTCTAAAACAAAGCTCATGAATTTTCATTCTCCCAGAAGGGAAGTACCAGTAAACGCTTTAGTCACATTAAATGGCACAGTCATTGAACAAGTCAAGGATTTCAAATATTTAGGCTTAATTTTAGATCCATTATTGAAATGAGGAAACCACATTGAAGCACTGAAAAAAAAACTGGTGCAAATAGTTGGATTTATGTACAGGGCACGAAAAATATTACCCCAAGATATGAGACTTCTGATCTATAATTCCATGATTTATTCACAACTCTGTGGTTTAACCAACTCTCGCCTGACATCATTACAAAAAATACACAACAGGGCATTGTAAAATATACACAATTTAGCTTATCTGACTCCTAGAATAGAAATATTTCAGCAATTTTGTCTAAAAACCTCAAAAGGACGTATAATAAGATACGGCCTTTTTTACGGAAGACAACAATTCAGCAAAGTTGTAGGCAATGAAATATTCTTTAACTTTTTCTTGGGTGGCTTGAATGATTTTCATACAAAAAAATTAAGTTTCCATCAAAAAACTTAAGAGCAATTATTTATGAAAATGTAAAAAAGCCAATATTTTTTTTTTTTTTTGTTTTAAAAGTTTAACCATTCTTAAAAAACAAGGAAAAAAAGTACAAAAATTTTTTCCATTTTCATTTTCATAATAAAAATTTATGTGCAAAAAAATTAAAATTTTAGAGTTTTGTTAAGGATTTCTATATAATTTTTATGTTTTCTCAGACAAAAATCCTATTTTCATAAGTTTTAGATAAAAGTGACCTGAGGCAAAGTTGAAGAGCATATTTCAAGCTACAATTTTGCTCTACTTACCAAGTCGGTATTTCAAATATTAAGTGGCCAAAAATAGAAAAATACAAGTTTTGACCTCATTTTTCAATTTTTGAGTAAAAAAATCATATTTTTGTAAGAGTTAGGTAAAAATAACCTGAGGCAAAGTTGTAGAGAATATTTCAAGCTACAACTTTGATGAACTGACCAAGTCGATATTCTATATATTAAGAAACTGAAATTGGTAAAATACACAATTTGAATTTGTTTTACAGTTTTTGAGTATTTTTGATCTCTTAAAATATGGAATACCGACTTGGTCAGTTCATCAAAGTTGTAGCTTGAAATGTTCTCTACAACTTTTCCTCAGGTTATTTTTACCTAACTCTTACAAAAGTATGATTTTTTTACTCAAAAAATGAAAAATGAGGTCAAAACTTGTATTTTTCTATTTTTGGCCACTTAATATTTGAAATACCGACTTGGTAAGTAGAGCAAAATTGTAGCTTGAAATATGCTCTTCAACTTTGCCTCAGGTCACTTTTATCTAAAACTTATGAAAATAGGATTTTTGTCTGAGAAAACATAAAAATTATATAGAAATCCTTAACAAAACTCTAAAATTTTAATTTTTTTGCACATAAATTTTTATTATGAAAATGAAAATGGAAAAAATTTTTGTACTTTTTTTCCTTGTTTTTTAAGAATGGTTAAACTTTTAAAACAAAAAAAAAAAAAAATATTGGCTTTTTTACATTTTCATAAATAATTGCTCTTAAAACTTTTCATCAAATTTCTAGAAAAAAAAAAATTAAATGATCCAGTGCAATCTTCACACTCGAATTTGTCCAATGTGCTAAATTCCCTATTCAATATTTATACAGTGATTACAATTTATTTACACAGACCACATATTTCATTTGAATACACTCTTTAAATAAAAGTGTTTTATTGATAAATGTGTTTTCGTGAGATAAAATATTCTTTTTTTTACTTCAAAAAAATTCAAATAATAACAGACTCATTGTCATAACATTCTATTCATACTCAAAATTTACTATGAATTGAATGCAATTATTTTGTTCAATTTTCTATGGATATAAAAATTACCACAAACTATTATTACATGAAAAGTGACGAACGGTATGCTGTCAAATGTTCATTTATATGCTAATTATATTGATTTAATGGTAGCCAACCATGAAATTTCAAGTACGAGTAACATTTTAATCTTAAAATTTCGCTACAAATTGTAAGCAATAATCAATATTTTGTTTTGTGTAATGTGATCACCCTAAGCCTGTTATTTTTTCCATGACACAACACATGCTAATTAATATGTATTCAAAGTAATACAATGAAATAATTTTTATCAATACATTTTGTTTCTGTTGAAAATAAAATTAAAATAAAAATAAAAAATGTCAACAACTTTTAATATAAACATACAAAGTCAAAGTAATGATTCAGGGATTAAATTTAATTTGAACAGCAAAACAATTCTCTCTAATTACTCAATTTTTATATTCAATGGGATTTAATTTTAAATGAGAATCGTGCTCAATGAGAATTTTAATAGCTTAATAAAAATGTAAATAAGACAAAATCAGAATTTATGAGATTTTTTAATGGAAATAAATTTGTTCTGTTTAAATGACAATAAATAAATAAAAAGTATAAACTTATCACATGTGGACTGTGGTTCAATTAAATGTTTTGCGATTTCATAGGAAAATAAATTTAAATTAGAGTAATTATCAGTAATTTCTGAGGAATTTCTAATGTAAAAAGTTTTAATTGGTGATAAGGAATTTGAAAGTTAATGAAAGTGATTCACTGTCTGAACTGGTGTGCACTCTCAACTCAAAAGCAGGGGGATTTCCCACTTGATTAGGTTCATAGGGGACTTTTTTGATAGAAATTTGGATTTTTTTTTTCTTTTCATGAAATTGCATGATAAAGAAAAAAAATAACTCATAATGGACATTCAATCGAATTTTTATGTTACCCTGAAGCTGAAATCACGTTTCTTCAACAAATTTGCACAAACTTGAAGCTCGTAGCTCATGACACCAGTCCGTCTGTGTCAAATGGTATAATTTTCCAGGTAGTCGAATTTTCCCCAATGATAAAATTTTTCAAAATGACCGTCCTGTTCAAAATGGGTGAATTTCCATATGGACGGAAAGAGTTGATTTTAACAAAATGGCCGACTAATCTGAAATAGTTTTTTTTTAATAGAAATGCCCTCATGCATTTCTTTCACGATCACGTTTTACACTTTTAACGATACATGTGACCGTTAAGTCCATCCCATTAAAATTAAGCCAAGTTCCAATGAATTTCATGTCAAATTCAGCAGAAAAAACAGACACATTTTATAATTTTTCCTGTCACATCTTGAATTTAAAAAAAAATAATGTGTGCAATATCCGTTCAAATATCAAATGCACTACAAATATTCTGTTTTGTCCATGTGCCAGAATTAATTAAACATGACAGCATACTGAGCGTTATAAATGCAATAAATGTATCATAGGGATCACATGGAGAAAATATTTTGTGTGTGTAGGAATTACAATAATAAAATAAAATATAAAATTAATCGCATTCAATTGAATTTTAATTGATTTTTATTGAAATTTTTAAATAGTATATGATCTAATATAAAATGAAATGAAAAATCATAAAATTTCTGCATAAGTGTTAAATTAATAACAATAAATTACACACTTAAATAAAAAAAATGGACAATTCACGTTGGAATATTTATCTTACAAATGTAATGCAACAAGTGCGACACAGTGGTCGTGTAACCACTTCTTGGTTACGCGAACAATACAATCGTGGACGACAACAATTTCATCGTACAGCCAAACACACACGATCATTTCGTGGAAACTCGAGTTGTAGTGCGACAAGTATTTTGAGTAATGCAACAGCAATAACAACAGACACAACTTCAACTCTGAGAATAAGTAAGCATATCATGCAAACATATATTTTTATTTGAAATGAGAGATGTGAAAATTTGATGAGAGTGAGAGTGAAACTCATACAAAACATAAACAAAGTTTGGTTTACTTTAAAAAGGAATCAGCTGATTTGATACAAATTACGTTACACTATCTCACAATTTAATAGTTTCGTACATTATTTATTTCGTGCCATTAATGTTTGCATAAGACTTTAAGGTGATGATGATACAAATCAGCTCTAAATGTTTGTAGTGAATCATTCATTTTATCAACACTTAAAACATAAAATGAAAAAAATAAATTAAATATAAGTTATTGTTTACTTAACCTTGAAGAAAATTTAAATAAAAAAATACAAAGAATTAATTTTGATTTATTTGAGCATTTTCAGCTTAAAATTAATGGCATCCACTTGCTTTTAAAAGTAAAATAAAGTAAATTTCGGTCAAATTTTGGTGATTAATTGTCAAAAAAATATGGATAAGGTCCAAAAATAACTCACACATAATGGACCATGAATGAATGGCGCTATGTCATGATTATTTTAAAGTTATTAATAGGTTGTTGATCTAATTATTGGTCATCTTATTGTAAAAAAATTGAAGGAAATGCCAGGGTTTGTGCACTGTAAGTTGAAAACGGCTGAAGTACAAATTCATTTGGTCCGGAGACAGAAATCTTCGATTGACGCTTACAGGACATTTAATAAATGCAATTTTGAACGATTTCCTGTTAATTTGGATAAAAATTACGAATATCATGGACACTTTTCTAGTCTATGCGTTGTCGTTTGCAGGGCGTTTTTAACTTAGATTGTGAATTGAGCCATTAGTACATTAAAAACACTCGTATAAGGTTGCTAAAAAAATATTGAAAATAACCAGGCGTCTCCATTTTTCATATCAATTTATTCAATGAAAATAAAAACAATAACAAACTTTCTTTTGAGAGAAGGAAAACAATGCTCCAATCAAACTTTCTCTCCTCTAAACAGAGAAATTTTATCACACACTCAAATTACATAAATCGCCCTACACACAGCTTTTTTCATTAATTCATACAAATTTTCCGTTATGAGTATCGATAGAGGTATGTTGCCACATAGTAGCTCAATATGGAAACGTCAAAAATAAAAAAAAAATGTTAAAACAAGAAGGAAAAAGGAGATTCAAGTCAGAAAAGGAAATTTTGTATTGTAGAGAACGTCGCCATCACTACATCGCATAAAATTTCTTTGCATTTATTAAATTTTAACTTCAAATAATTGTAATTTATCATTTACTATCAATTTCCATTTCATAAACCTACTTTCCATTAAATTGAAGTGTAAAATGTAAAAATATAAACAAAAATGTCCTTTTAAAAGGACACAATACAATTTACAAATTCACAAAAAATGTATTATAAAAAAATATGTTAAGTGAAAATTAATCTGATTTTGCTCTATGTCAAGGGCTTAAATTCAATTTAACCAACGAAGAGAGTGAACGAAAAAAAAGTGAAATTGATTTTAATCTTGACCGTGAATATGAAATGAAGTGAAAAATACAAGTTAAATGTAGAGAGTGAAAAAATGTGTAATAAATTATTTAAATTCCCTATCACATATACAAATACAAATAATTTACAAATACAGCAACAACAATAATAATAAACAAGGATTATGATCTATATGAAGAGATATGTTTGTTCGTGCATGATAATAAATAAAAAAAAAGTGTTCATGTTCGAAGAAATTATATGATTAAATAAAAATGAATGAATGAAAATGAAAATGATAGGAAGAAGAAAAATCAACATATAATATTTTGATTTGTGTGTGTTGCATATTGAAAGGAAGATTATTGACGAGATAAGAGTAATAATGATTTGACCTTCAACACTTGAATAGGAAATTTATGATGAATTTTCTTTTGAAATTCAATGCATAACATTGAGTTGAAGACGGAAATTTGTTGAGAAAAGAGGAAATTAAGAGTGAAATGAAATTTAAATTTTAATTTAAAACTCATAAACAGTGTCTTGGAAAATTACTCGCTTATAGTAAAAAGGTCGTAGATTTGAGCTATGTTGAGTTATGCGACTTACCTTGAATTTTTAAAAAGGAAATGTATTTGTCTGATTCATAAAATACTTGGTTTTATGAAAAAAATGACCTAGTGGCAGGTTAACGGAAAACTTTAACCATTTACCTCTACAAAGCATCCATACACACGTGCCAGCTTTGATGGAGGTGCCAGGTACTGGAATGGTTAAAATTTTCCTGAAACCTTTGAAGTAAAAATAACTTCTCCTTACGAAGGGATCTTAGTTCTCCTTCAATACATCCAATTCATCAAAAAATCATAAGATTACTTTAGGACTTGTATTAACTACAGTAAAGCAACATGGAAAGCCCTCCCTGAAGTAGCGAATCCTCACTCTAATTATTGCTTCACACTCACAGAGGATGGGCTTTGATGTTTCATCTTCTTCTAGGTAGAACCTTCAGGTGTTTGCATCACTTCTTTCTTTCCTTTCAAGATGACTGCGCAAAAGGCGGTGTCCTGTTAGGAGTACCGTCAATTTCCTGATGTCTTTTTTGTCCAATTGTAGGATCATTTCTGATATTTTCTTTGAACAGTTCACAAACACTTTGAACTGTGAAGATGTTGGTATACTTTGATGGTATAATTTCATCTGTTTTTCCAACCATTCCGAAATGAGTTTTTTGAAATAGCTCAGACTTACTCCGCAAAAGAGCTTAGGGCCGATAAATTTTCCTTCAGCTTCCTTCCTCGCCAGTTCATCCGCCATTTCATTGCCTTCGATCCCTTCATGACTTGGTACCCACATCAATGTGATCTTCCGATGATGTTTTGCCAGTTTGTTGAGAGTTTTCAAGCATGTTTTCACCAAACCAGATGAAATTATTGGTGAGGTCAAGGCTTGTAGCGATGACATGCTGTCGGAGATAATGTAGACTGGTTTACCTTTCAAGTCACCTCTTCTCCAACATTTATGTGTGCATACCTCTATTGCATGCATTTCGGCTTGATATAAGGTAGGGCTGGAAACTAGGAATTTGGAGTATTTGCAGAATGGATCCCATATACCAATACCAACCACTTCATCTTTTTTATAGCCGTTTGTGAAATAGATGACAGCATCTTCTTCCAGTCTGACTTTTCGTCCTAACCAGTCTTCACGCGTAGTTATTACGATGTCGAAAGGTTTTTCGAAGTCAAATTCCATTGGAATGCTGTCGGAGACAAGTTAAGATCACAAAAAGTTGAGATTTCGTTAAGAATTCCCACATGACCTTTAAAATCTCCTGGTTTAAAGGTATGAAAATTCATCGATTCTAGTCAAACATTTCATTTCACTCTTAATTTAATCTAAGATAAAAATTAATATTAAAAATGAAATAAAATCCTTGAATGTCAATTTCACAGTAATTATATTTAAAAAAATAGTAAACAAGTACAATCCTGATCACAATTAATAATAAATTTAAAAAAAAAAAAAAAAACAAACAAACATATTAAAATAATAAAAAAATAATGATGGCATTAAATTATGTCTATAGAAAATTACGGATACATTTACAAACAAACAGTAAGCTTCATTGAATTTCATTCGTGTAATTTTACATTTTTTTTATTTGATGTGGTGTCAATTCAATGTACTTTTTTTCTCTGTAAATCTGTTTCTAATTGTTAGTTTGATTTAAATTTAAATTAATAATATTTATTTTTAATCGTAAATCTGTTTAAATTGAATGATTTTTTCCCATAAGATCTTACTGTCGACGATTCAAGGCAAATAAATACGAACATGATGTGAAAAAAGAAAATTTCTCGGAAAAATTGAAACAAACAACATCCCACAATGATATTTTTTTTAAATAGATTTTTGAATTGAATTGAATCATATTTTGATAAATTTTAATGGTCATTATTCTTGAAAGAGGTTCTCCACCTTTCTTTTAAAACATGAAAAAAAATTGAAGTGTAATTTATGAATGAATTTGTTTATTATTTTGTATATGAAATTTCTTGATGAATTTCAATAACCTTGACCTTCAATTTAATTCATTACTTCCATTGACCAAGAATAATTTGTATACGCAATTTCTTCAATTTTTTTCTTTGTAATTCACATTCCACAGGAAATGAATGAAAAATTTTTGGACATTAAGAGTGAAATTTCAACAAAAACACGCAATATTTTTCTTTTTAATGTAGACATTATTTTTGCTCAGTTTTTTTTATGACATATAATAAAAAAAATACACATATAGTAAACAGACATTTAACAAATTTCATACAAAAAAATTATAATAATGACCTAAGTTTATTTTTTTTGTGTGCTATTTTAATATCCGAGTGTATAAATGCGATGAAAAAAAAATAGGTCAAGTAATTTGATTTTTTTTTCCTCTCTCATGTTAAAAGATTATGAAATTCTTAGTGAAATCAGTGAAATCCACAAATTAAATGATTTTTGTACTTTTTCTTACCATTTCCAGCTCCATGAGCCGATTTGAGATGTAATTTCGGATGATTGATGTAAATTTCATTGAAAACTAATACAAATTCAAATCAATTTCAAATCCATCATAATCGTTGTTTTATTTACTTGAATAAAATCGCTTTTTCTCCTGATACCATTTCAAATAAAAAAAGTGGTGTTTGTCCATTTTCCCACAATCAATTTTCACGTACATGTCATGTCGTCGTTTAGACGATTTTTTTCTGTCTTTTTATAAATGTATGAAAATGAAAATGCATCATAACACACACAAAAAAAAATTAAATCAATAAATATTCTATTTTCAAGTTTAAAATGCATTTCATTTCCAAGAATTTTATTATTTTCTTGTGCAATAATTATAATTGAAAGACCCAAACAAAACTGTTTCATTTGATTGGATTTGATTTGGAAGAAAAAAAATATGAGTATTGATTTTATATGTTTTTTTTTCTTTAGAATTTTATGTCAATCGATGAAAATGGTTGGTAATTAATACGTTAAAGCGTTCATTGTATTGATTTTTTTGTACAAGAATTATCAGAGTGTTTTATGTCGATTTTGAACAGTATGCGAATTTTGTGGCCCTTTATACTGGCTGGAAGGGAAAAGTCGTTGATAAGTAAAGATCCATCAAGAGTCAAAAAATACAGTGACTTGTATCTGGGTTTTTCGATTTGACCCTCCAGAGGGTCCTGAGAGTGCTTTTCTGAAATTAAGGTCGATTTTTAGTGTTTCTTGAAAAATTTTCCAAGGAAAAAGTCGTTGATGAGTATACAAATAATTAGAGGACCAAAAAATACTGATATTCATATCGGAGATTTCCAAATGGACCCACTAGATGGCGATGAGAGCTGATTTTGTGATTTACACAAAGAAAAAATACTGCTTAAAGACAAAAAGTGAGGGTAAAAGTAGTTGAAGGCTGACCGAGTCTGTAAAACCCGTCTGCCAGACTTCAAAAGTCGTTGATAACTTCAGTCTAGTGCAAAATCCAAGTCAACGATATTTTCTTATAGATTAGATTAGATTAGATATGAAACGGACCGAAGCCCTATTGTGTATCCTCAAAAATCACTCAGATCTGAAAGACCATTTCCGAAGATATGATTTGTCAATCTTTCCCATTTTATACAGTCACATATTATGTGTTCTGCCGTTTCTATCTAGTTATCACAATATCTCTAGGTATTATCCTCCGTTAGGTTAATGTTTTTTAGATGGTATCTAAACTTCCCGTAACCTTTGAATATTTCAATGATCCACCTTAGTTGTATTTTTGATAAGTTCAAACTCCCTCTGTTTTTGGCTATGGACCATGAATGAAGCGTTTTGTCTTAGTTGGGGTGTTTCAGTCCAATATTTTTGAATTTGGTCCCGTATCCATTGTTTATTTCTCGACTTGACAGTACCTATGCAGATACCACATTTAAGATTAAGTAAATGTATGTAATTATTAGTCACTAAGTAGCTCCTTGGTGGACCTTTCGGGGGTTCAATTAGTTGACTATAGTCTTTATTAGACGAATGAATAAACACCTCGAGCAAATATCTTCTGCTTTATGAGCTTTTCTAGCTAAGTCATCTGCTCTTTCATTTCCTTCTATCCCACAGTGACCTGGAACCTAAATGATTCTTAAATTATTTTGTTCACCTAGGTTATTAAGTGCTATCAGACATCTCCATGTTTTACGAGATTTTATTTTTGATTGGGATAAGGCCTCAAGAGAAGACTTGCTATCTGAAGCTATTACTATGTTTCTGTTTGTGTATTCTTTAGAAAGCATATCCTCGCAGCATACTTTAATGGCTGTATCTTAGGCTGAAAAAAAGTTGCGGAGTGTTCAACGCTATCGTAAAATGATCAATGTGTATCTCGTAAATACCAAAACCAGTTCCCTCTTCAGTTTTAGACCCATCAGTGAACCATAAAATTATTCTCTTTGAAATGCACTTTTCAGAAGAGTTCGATGGTGAAATTACCTCCCTGAAATTTTCAATAGTTTTTTTAAAAAATAATATTAATTTAATAATAATAATAATTACACGCCTACAACACTTTCCAACAATGACAACTATCACGCAGAGAAAATGTAACAAAATCATGAAAATGTGTAGTATTACGGTGACTCTATGATTAAAATGGATTACGGTGATTAACTTTCATGGTCTATATACATTAAGGGTCTTGATGGGGCTCATTTGACTTGAAAACTCGACTTCCATCCAACTGAAACGAATATGAAGATTACTTTTTTCACCTAAATAATATTTTCAATTGATTTTTCATTGAATGGTCATCTTACTGTTTTCTCTTAACCGCTGTGTGTAGGTTTTAATTTAATGTGTTAATGTCATACATTTTACTTAAAATAATAACAAAAATTAAATTTAATCTATTACATGACAAAAACCTACTCTAAATCAAATTAAATGGTTTTTAGTAAACAACACTATTAATTTAAAACAAAAAAAAAACCTTTTTCTTTGAATTAATTTTTTATTTATATACAAGTACAACAAGGCGTTTGTCATTTAACAATAAATCATTCATATCACACAATTTTCCGATATTGACTAAAATTTATTCTATCACTAAAATGTATAAAAAAAACCGTGGTACAATAAAACGTCATTAAACAATAGACATTTAATGGTAGATTCAGTATTTTGGGTCATATTATAAAAAAAATATCAAAATCAATGAAATTATATACGAAAAGTGGAAATGACATTCATAAATTAATCATTGGGTGATTTTTGGTCTGCTTTTAGTTCACATATCACAGTAGTTACATGTCAAAATTAATATCAATAAAAAAAAATAAAATAAAAAGTAGTTGTGATTTGACTGTGATGTTAAATAATCAAAATGGAGACAACATTTTTGGGTAAATTAACGTTAAAATTAAACATTTTCCTGTTCTTATTTGAATTTGATGCACCATCATCACATTTGGAGCTCACATGTGTTTCATGCTTCTTTTCAACATGATTTTCACACACATTATTTTTTGCAATTGTTCGTATTTAATAAGAGAAAAAAAAACAAATTTGCAACCTGTTGAAACCCATTAACAATATTTTAATGGTTTTTACACATCAAAATGTTTTTTTTTCGATATAAACAACAAAATGAATCACAAAATCCTCATTCAATAATATTTTTGGCACATGCTCGAATAAAATTTTAGTTTTTAATTAAAAGGGAGAAGAAAGAATAGAAAATTTTAAAATTTCACAGAAAAATAAAAACAATGAAAACTATTATTGACATTTACTTGGCATTTAAAGTGAAACTTTGCCAACAGATTTTTATGCATAATGGAGAGAATTTTTTCACTTAATCAAGTTTTTGTTCGATTCATCATCAGTTGATTTAAATCTATCCCTTTAAGGACCGAAAAATTACAATACAAGGAAAAATTGCAACGTATTGACACTGAAAATTTAATTTTCCTTAGCTTGTATTGTCATGGTTAAATTCAACTGTTTGGAGTGAATTCACTTGACTCTGCACTTGATTTTTTTCTCTTCATTGACATATAAAATCAATCTGCATTAAAAATGTCATAAAACGACATTCCACAATTGATAATTGAATCACTAGCAGTAATCAACTACAAAAGCACAAAAACAGAAACCAAAAATGTGCATTCAATTACTTTCAATGTGAAAAAAATGTAAAATTTCAGGATTGACTATAATCTACGCAAACCAGGTACTTTGGATGAAAAGTCGAGACTAGAGAAATAAAAAATCGGGATTTGAAAGCAAAAAGCGGGACAGTTAAAAGTTGTTCATTTCTTACTAGACTGAAGTTATCAACGACCTCATTTACCACCTAGTCAGTCTCAAGGAAGGATTTTTCGGACCCCCAGAACCCTCCGCATCACCCTTTTAGTGTCATTAACGACTTTTATTCTGAATTTCTATTATTTTGCTGTTTTTCAACTTTTTTCTTCGTGTAATTCACAAAATTAGCTCTCACCGCCCTCTGTAGAGTCCAATCGAAAAACCCAGATACAAGGCGATGTAATTTTTGATTCTCTACTGATCTGTTTATTGATCAACGACTATTCCCTTGGAAAATTTTTCAGGAAATCTAAAAACCGATCTTAATTTCACAAAAAGCCTTCAGAGCGCCCTCTGTAGGGTCAAATCGAAAAACGCACATATGAGTCTCCAAATAGTAAAATGTTAGCTGTACGTAATAATTCTATATAGTGACAAGTCAGTATCTATAGAAACTGTAGATCCATAGAAACTGAGTTGTCACTATATAGAATTATTACGTACAGCTGATTTTTTACTATTTGGAGACTCATATGTATCAACGAACGTTTTGAGAAACTAAGGTCAGTTTTTGGACTTTCCTGATGATGATACTTTTCAATGTTAAATATCGGGACAAATGAAGGTAAAATTGGGAATCGAGACATTGATTGAAAAATCGGAATTGTCTCAAAAGTGCGCAGATGGTATGCCTACTGTAACCTGGATTCCCTTAAAAATTCCCTTTTAAATTTAATATTCTCTTTTACAAAACCATACTTAAAAAGAAAAAAAATAAATCTCGTATTTGTACTTTTTTTCCTCAAATAATTCAAAACAAAAAAAAAAGTAAAACGTGCTAGATTTGCAATAAAAATGATGATGATGATTCCGTTATAAAATATATGGCATAAAAATGTGGTCATGATGATCACCATACAATTACATTCACAATTGATTTTGGGCTCAAGCCAAAAAAAAATTAAATAAAATACAGAAAAGAATTGCAGCGTAAGAAAAATTACAGAGAAAAAAACATAAGAGAATAATTTTTCAAATGCAATCCAATTCCTGGAATGAAATTGAATTGAAATTGAATGAACAAAAACACTCTTTTAGCTTTTCCTCGTTTATTTAAATTTTGCCTGTGTATAAGCATTGGCTTTGTGTCATTTATGCAAGAAAGCAGCGATATGCAAAGCTAAGAGTATTTTCATTGTATTTTATTGCCATTTTATTGTTAATATTAAAGAGAATATGGACGATTCCTCGACGTAAAATATACGGACATAAAATTCAAACTGATTTTTATGAAATAATTTTTATATAGCTGCATAGAAAACACATTGAATTTTAAGGATATATAATTTTTTTTTTACTTTTTTGAGTATATTGAAGTTTAAAATGTGTTCAAATATGGTCCTCCGACATTTCTATGAAAAATGGCCAATTTTCCTCATTTTAAATTTTATTATATGAATGCAATATTTTACCAAAATTTATATTTTAATGATTGAAAACGATACGTTACAGGATTATCTTTGAGGAAAATAATCAACATTAATAAAATTTAATTGTTATTTCATCTAAGCTATCAAAAGAAATCTACCTAAGTTGTCTTCGTATTCAGAGTAACAAAAACATGAAAAAGTTTAATTTTTCCAAAATTTTTCTTCTACGGACCGAATTTTTTTTATAAATTTTCTTTAAGAATGTTTATATCTAAATAACTGCGTACTTAGAATTTTTAATTTTTTAGCATAAACTGTTAAAATTACAACTAAAGTTTGTATTCAGCGTAACAAAATTCATATTTTCAGTCAATACTCGGTACAAAACTTGTATGTAGTATAACAAAACCGAAAAATAAACATGGCGGCTGTTATTCATACATTAAAATTTTCGTAAAAATATGATTATTTAAATTTAACTCTAATTTTCGATTTTTCGGTAAAAATTATATTTGAATGATTGAATCTGAAAGTAGAAGAGTTAATTATTGAAGTAAAAATAATTTTAGCTGTAAATTTTTGCTTATAAATAGAAAAAATCGGCAAAAAATTTCAATAATCATGTAAAACTGAAAAATTTTTGTATTCAGAGTAACGAAAAATAACCTTAATATCTTTTTAGTTAATGCATAAAAATATTTACCATCTGTTTCTTATGCTAGAACACTTCTAAACCTTCTAGAAAAATATAACTTTTCTTGGATAATTTTCAAGAATTCGCAGAAAAATCGATATTTCGTATTGAAAAAAAATCAGTTTAAGCAATTTTGTATTCAGTAGTAACGAACGATTTGTCTAATAAATGACATTTAAATGATAAAAAATAAAAATGTTAATGTTTTATCACATAGAAAACCTATTCTAGTTTGGTTTCTAATAATTTATTTTTTAAAAAAAATTTAGTTTCAATGAGTTTTTTAAACAAGTAAGTCATTTTTTGTATTCAGCGTTACGGTGGAATCTTCCATATACACAAATAAAATATGCAAAAGTTTTAAAGGACGTATTATTTCTAAAGAAAACAAAAACTTTTTCAAAGTCATTGTATTGGTAATGGAAAATGTTTTAGTAGTTTTTTTTTATGCTTTTCCGGTGTTTGTGTGGGATTTGAACAAGTATTATAATAATAATAATGTCATATGGAGTTTTTTTTTTGTTCAAAATTAAGCCTCATTATTGTCCTAGACCTTTACTGAATTGAATAACAACACATAAAATAACATCAATGACATACAACTTGAAATGAAACATTGAAATGCTTTCTTTGAATGGCTTCTTTTACTTGATTTATTTTAAATTTATATTCATATTTTTCATATGTAAGCGAGTTTAAGTGCTTCAGTTATTTTAATTTCATAGAAATGTTTAAATAAAAAAAGTTATAAAAATAAAAATAAATTAAAAAAAAAAGAATTTCACTTGCATCGGCCGGGAATCGGACCCGGGTCACCCGCGTGGCAGGCGAGTATTCTACCACTGAACCACCGATGCTTGTTGAAATTTGAATTGCCTTATGACAATGAGGTGCTTTCAACTTTCCAGTTATGTGTTATATGTATAGATAATGTATGTCATGTTCTTGTACGTGTAAGATTTGTGTATACCATGCACCTCTGTGTATACGCACAACGGTAATTAGTCGATACAGTAGATCAAAAATTTGTTGATTCCAGGTCAACAGATGCTGATTGGCATTTGTTGAACTTGATACATGTCTCCCATATTGTCTAGTGGTTAGGATACTCGGCTTTCACCCGAGAGGCCCGGGTTCGATTCCCGGTATGGGAAATTTTTTTGATAATTTTTTTACCTATGAACTGAAATAATATTAATAATAATAATATAAAAAGTGGAATATGCAAGCCTGCCAGGAACGGATTGAAAATTATTAACGGACCTGGAATTCTGTATGATTTTCTTCAAAATTTACGCTAAGCTGAACTTTTACAAGGCGATCGACTGCAGCCTTTCTGACATTTGCCAGATAGTCCGTATGGCCAATCCGCCACTGAAGCCCGCAACAATCTAACAAAATTGAGCTAAAAGCTCTGACATTTGATTCAATTCTAAAGATCAAATTTCCTCTCTACAAAAAAAGCTTTCATTTTACATTTTTCCAGAGTCAAAAAATACACGGTATCAACATCCACGAGGCCGCCTTAAATGTTCGAGGTTTATTCATAAAGCAAAATTCATGAAATTTCAGGTCCAAGAACTATAAAAAAGTGGTGTTAAAACGAAGAAGGGTCAGACAAACAATATCGATTAATGCTCAACAGTCATATCTACATCAATTTAAAATAATGCAACTTTTTTCAGTTTTTCCAATGTAATTTGATAGTTATGGTCATGAGGGACTTCAAAAGTTGGTTTTCAAAATATTACGAATCAAGCTCAGAAGAATAATTGGATTTTTCTGTTAATTAGAAGTGATTTATAATCAAAATAAATAAAAAAACACCAAAAAAAATTTCCCATACCGGGAATCGAACCCGGGCCTCTCGGGTGAAAGCCGAGTATCCTAACCACTAGACAATATGGGAGACATGTATTATGTCCAGCAAATGCCAAACTTTATATACGCATTTTTTCACCACGACTCTATGACGTATATTTTAAGTGCGAACGTCTTCATACACGTCACACAGTGAAATTGATACAAAATTAACATAAAAACAAAACAATTTTTGCATTTCATGATTAACATAAACAAAAAAAAAACAATGTAAAAATAAAAATAGTCTTTTAGCTTTAAATAGATGTCATTTTGTCACGTGCTTCAATCGCATGTTTCAAACAAACTTTTTTTTTCAATTTATCATCACTGTTACACTTTTTCAGTCTATTCTCTTTTCTTTTTTTTCAATTCAACTTTACACTTAACCGTCATACAATTTTATGTTTTGTTTATTTAAATTTTCCGTATTGTTAAGAAATGTTTTGTTCTTTTTGTTGTATTATTTGTGTTGTTTTTGTCATTAAAGCGATACAAAAACACAAAAACTTTTCCTAATTGAATGTTTGCATTTATAATTATCATTAAATACATGCAAATTAACACATTATGTCACGACAGGACATTAAATTGAACTGTTTATAGCAAATAACAAAAACAGTGGAAAAAAATAGTAAAATCAAGGTTTCAATGAAAATTTTCAATTGTCATGAGATATTTTTTTTTCATTTTTATTTGTTTAATTTTAAATCAGGTCAAAACTTTATCATTTAACATATTTTTCAATTAAATATTTGTATAAAACCGGTATTATTTGACATAAAATTATCTTGTTAAACATTTTAAATAGTTGATTCCGGGCCAAATGAGAAAATTAAATTAATATTAGGCATTCTGGTTATTTGAAAGAGATATAAAATGAAATGAAATAAAATTAAGACTTCACATATTTTTTTTATTTTATGAGTTCATGACATTTAATGTAGGATCAAATTTTATGAGACATTTTATTTGTTTTTTTTTGCAGACGATGATGATGCCACAACATCCGGGGTGACACTGGAAGATCAAGACAAACGAATAATTATTCTAAATCAGCCACAGCCACAAAAGTATTGTAACAATCATATATCAACTGCTAAGTATAGGTGTGTGCCTGTGTATTTAAATTACGACTACCTGCATACAAGTTTTTTTTATTGCATATTAGAATTTTAGACACGTTTTCTTCATTTGAATACTAATTAGCTGTATTTTTCATTGCAGTGCAATAACTTTTCTACCGTCATTTGTGTTTGAACAATTTAGACGTTACTCAAATTGTTTTTTTCTATTGATCGCACTTTTACAACAAATACCCGATGTCTCACCAACGGGACGTTACACAACTTTAGTACCTTTACTCTTTATTTTATCTGTGAGTGCAATCAAGGAAATTGTTGAAGACATAAAACGACATCGTGCTGACGATGAAATCAATCATAGAGAAGTAGAACGACTGCAGGATTGCCAATGGCGTTGGGTCAAGTGGAAAGAACTTGTTGTCGGTGATATTGTTAAAGTGCAAAATAATACATTTTTCCCAGCAGATTTAATCGTGTTATCGTCTAGTGAACCACAAGGCATATCTTTTATCGAAACAGCAAATTTAGATGGTGAAACAAATTTGAAAATTCGTCAAGGTGTTCCAGCTACCGCGAAAATCCTTGATACAAAAGATTTGGCCCAACTTTATGGTACACTTGAGTGTGAACCACCAAATCGGCATTTATATGAATTTAATGGGGTATTAAAGGAAGATGGAAAACAAGCGGTCGCACTTGGTCCAGATCAGTTGTTGCAACGTGGTGCCATGCTTCGTAATACTTCGTGGATTTTCGGTGTCATTGTCTATACTGGACACGATACAAAACTTATGAGAAATTCTACCTCGGCGCCACT
Source organism: Culicoides sonorensis (assembly GCA_900002565.1). NCBI lineage: Eukaryota > Metazoa > Arthropoda > Insecta > Diptera > Ceratopogonidae > Culicoides > Culicoides sonorensis. Next base: position 220,404 of record LN483468.1, on the reverse strand, counting down.
CAAGCGTTCAACTGTCGACAGACTGACAAACACACAAATACTGATGCTGTTTTTTATTCTAATCATGCTCTGCCTTGTTAGTGCTATTTTCAATGAAATATGGACTAGGGAACATTTCAAAACCGATTGGTACTTAGGAATTAATAGTAAGTCCCTTTTTACATTAAATTTAATTCATTTCATTTAAATTACATTTCATTTCAGACGTTTTAAGTAAAAACTTTGGATACAATCTACTCACTTTCGTAATTCTATACAATAATCTAATACCCATTTCCCTACAAGTCACACTAGAAATGGTCCGATTTTTACAGGTAATATTGAATTTTTGAAATTGAAATCAAATTCACTTTTCAACGTCATTATAAAATTAAATAAATTTCCCAGGCAATCTTCATCAACATGGACAAAGAAATGTATCACGAAGAATCAAATACGCCTGCAATGGCACGTACATCGAATTTAAATGAAGAACTTGGCATGGTCAAATACATTTTTTCAGATAAAACTGGAACGCTAACCAGAAATGTGATGGAATTCAAGAAATTGTCTGTCGCGAAGAACATTTATGAAGTTGAAGATTCACCTGAAAAGTCTCCGCTTGTTCAGGTATGCATTTGAAAATTAATTTTAGATTGTGTACGCACGATTGTGTATGTGTAACATCTTGCCATAGTAAATTGTACGGTTAAATACAAGAAGCATCGGTGGTTCAGTGGTAGAATACTCGCCTGCCACGCGGGTGACCCGGGTCCGATTCCCGGCCGATGCAATTGAATTTTTTTTTTTATTGTGTTAAATTTATTTTTTTTCAATTTCACAGAAAATCCTGAACAAAAATTCATCTGCTGCATTAATAAATGAATTTCTAACACTCCTCGCTGTGTGTCATACAGTCATTCCAGAAAAAATGGATGATGGTACAATTGTGTATCATGCCGCAAGTCCTGATGAGCGTGCTCTCGTGTATGGTGCCCAAAAATTCGGTTATATTTTTGAGACAAGGACCCCGCACCACGTTGAAGTCGACGCACTTGGTGTAGTTGAGAAATACGAAATTTTAAATGTACTCGAATTTACATCGTCACGCAAACGCATGTCCGTGATAACAAGGAATTCCAAAGGTGAGATAAAGCTGTATTGCAAAGGTGCTGACACGGTTATATTTGAACGTCTCGCATCAAATGGACAATCGTTCAAGGACTTGACATTAAGGCATTTAGAAGAATTCGCAACGGAGGGATTGAGAACGTTATGTTGCGCTGTCTCGATTATCCCTCCTGATGTGTATGAGGATTGGAAACAAACGTATCACAAGGCATCGACGTCACTTGTTGCAAGAGAGAGAAAAGTCGAGGATGCAGCGGATTTAATTGAAACAAATTTGACTTTATTAGGGGCAACAGCGATTGAAGACAAGTTACAGGAAGGTGTTCCAGATACAATTGCATCGTTAATTAAAGCAAACATCAGTGTTTGGGTTCTTACGGGTGATAAACAAGAGACGGCGATCAATATCGGATATTCTTGTAAGCTGTTAACACATGGAATGGAATTAATTATTCTCAATGAGGAGAGTCTTGATGTAAGTAATCAAATTCCACTTCATTAAACGAAAATTACAAATAAAATTTCAATTTTACAGAACACGCGCGATGCAATTAGTCGACACACAGCTCACTTTGGTGATCGTCCCGAAGTTCGGACAGATCAAGATTATGCACTGATAGTTGATGGCAAAACCCTCAAATACGCATTGAGTTGTGATCTTAGAAGGGAATTCCTTGAAATTTGTATCACGTGTAAAGTTGTGATCTGTTGTCGTGTTTCTCCAATGCAAAAAGCCGAAGTAGTCGATTTAGTAACGACACACACCAAAGCTGTCACCCTTGCCATTGGAGATGGTGCGAACGATGTTGCAATGATACAAAAAGCACATGTCGGTGTCGGAATTTCAGGTGTAGAAGGGTTACAAGCCGCGTGTGCATCTGATTATAGTATAGCACAAGTAAGAATAATTCAAAATGCAACGAATTGCAATCAAATTAATTTTCGCCATTTTCATTTCAGTTTCGTTATCTCAAACGACTGTTACTAGTACACGGTGCATGGAATTACAGTCGAATGTGTAAATTAATTCTGTATAGTTTTTATAAAAATATCTGCCTTTATGTGATAGAACTTTGGTTTGCAATTTATTCAGGATGGTAAGCATCGTAATTTCAAGAATTGAATCGATAAAGTAGAATTTTTTACAGGTCTGGTCAAATTTTGTTTGAGAGATGGACCATCGGTTTATATAATGTCTTTTTCACGGCGTTACCACCATTTGCCATGGGACTGTTTGACAAAATCTGTTCAGCAGAGACCATGGAAAAGTAAGAAATTTAATTAAACCGATTTAACGAGGCATTTCATTTAAATTGAACCTTTTTTATAGATATCCTGCACTGTACAAGCCATCACAAAGTGCAAAATTGTTTAACGTCAAAGTATTTTGGGTGTGGATTTTCAACGCTTTAATTCATTCCTTATTTTTGTTTTGGCTGCCCATGTTTGCATACAAAGGTGACGTGCTATGGGGCAATGGACGAGATGGAGGATACCTAGTATTAGGAAATATTGTTTACACGGTAATTTTCAATTGAAATACTACAAAAAAATATTAAATTAAATTGAATTATTTCACAGTATGTCGTTGTAACAGTCTGCTTAAAAGCCGGTCTCATTACGAATTCATGGACATGGTTAACTCACTATTCGATATGGGGCTCCATTTTATTATGGTTTATTTTTATCATTATTTATAGGTAAATTTCAAATCTCTCTTAAATGAAACATATTTTTTTCAATAATTTCATTCATTTATTTCAAAGTAATGTATGGCCAGTACTTCCCGTTGGTGCGATTTTCACTGGAATGGACACAATGGTTTTCTCATCGCCCGTCTTTTGGATGGGCTTGTTCCTAATACCAATTACATGCATGTTACCTGATGTCACTGTCAAAACGTGAGAAAATTTTAATTTAAATGTAAAATTAAAATTCAATGAATATTTTTTTTTGGTGTAGGATACAAAATACTGCATTTAAATCAATGACTGATGAAGTGCGTGAAAGTGAAATAAGAAATGCAGATCCTTCACATGTGATTAAGGAGTCACGTTCTTCGTAAGTTAACCTTTCAATTTTAATTTCCGCATAATTTATTTGATTACACTTTAAATTGAAATGACACAGTTACCCTAAATTACCACTTAATTACATTCGTAATTTTTTTTTTCTTCATTTTCATTTTATTTTTTTTATTGAGAAATTGAATTACATCTTCATTTAATGCACTAAACAAAACCAGACACACCCAAAAAAATCACATTTTAATGAAAATATATTATGATTTCGATTTATTTGAATTGTATGTGACATTAAATGTTAGATTTTTTTTATCACAAAAAAAAATATTATTTTTGACACACTTATTAGTAAAATTTTTTCCAGTTCATAGTAAAATTTTGTATTTTTCTTAGAATTTTTAAGTATAACATATGAAAAATAATGTGTTTAAATTTCTGTGTCGTATTTTTCTCTTATTTTTCTTACTTCTGTTTTGCCAAACCTTATCTCAATGTGAAAAAAAATTCAGGATCAGGTATTTTTCTTCTATCAATGTAATTTTTCATGGAACTTTTAAATTAACTTTTTTTTTAATGAAAATATTCAAAGCACTTGATTCCTATCCTGTTAATATTAATATTTTCTTTTAATAATCATGGTTTTTTTGTGTTTTGAATCCCAATTTACCATATTTTATTAAATTTTTATATGGGTATTTCATGAATATCCGAGAAAAAACCAAAATGGGCTTCAAATTAGGGCTCTCAAGGAAATTTATACAATTTTTTTTTATTTTTCTCCATTTAATCGACTGAAATGCCAAAATTTAACAAAAACTTGCTTCTTTTTTTCTTCTTTTTGTGTTTTCTTTTAATATTTAATTAATTAATTCATGGTTGTTGCATTTCAATGTAGATTTTTTTTTATTGTATTTAGGCTTTTTTATGTAATTTTTCTTGTTCTTATGTAATGTAATTTAATATTAAAATAAAATTAATCATCATCTTAAATTTTATAGTTCAAAAAATCAATCTAAACTGGAAATTCAAAGTCAATTAATCAGAAAAAATAAATATTTTAGAGGAAAAATGTCACTTTTCATGAATTTTCAATCCAAACAATCCAAGACAGAATTTGATGATAATGAGCTCAGAACATGATCCAAGAAAATGTGAACCAAAAAAGCCTTTTTACATGAAAAAAATTGCTTAAATGAATTTAATTTAAAAATAAACGTATTTCATTTTTTGGTTTTGATTGTTGTTGTTGTTTAATGGTTTCATTTTAATCCTGTACAGCTGTGTAATGAAAGTAGTGAGATAGAAATAGATGAAAATTATATTAAAAAAAAATACCTTGCGTCATTATAAATAATTCCCATTAAAATAAAAAGCATAAATTGTAAATACAAAACATATCAAATCAACACAATTGCTAAAGTTCGATTTCATCACAGAGTGCGTTCCTTCTTTCCTTCATCACAAATCAAAATAAAAAAAATTGTCACGGTTTGAGATTTCCCCTTTTTTAATTAAAATCAAATAAATTTTTTGTAACATCCAAAAAGAATTTTTTTTTGTTTTTGCAAGACAACAAGAAAACTAGAATTTTTATCTTTTTTCTCCATCACAGACAAATATTGGCGAGAATTAGGGCATGGCGCCGAAGAAGACGCAATACAGTTGCTCCAATGGAAAATGGAACAAGTAGTACGACACAATTATACATTTAAGTGCTGAAGGGAAAAAGGGAAACAAAATTTAAATTTAAAAAAATTAAATTACATGATCAAGCTTTAAATATTTTGACTATGCCTTGTAAATTAAAAATTTTATATAAGTTAATTTAATATGATCGATGAAAATTCAGAAAGTTGAAAAGTAGATACACTTAGGGAAAAAAACATCTGTGATAAGAAAAGTTTGAACAAAATCCAATTTTTTTCATTGCATTTAATTGCAATTTCATTTTATTTTATTTTGAATAGTAAAACTTTACTTCCATACATCAATTTCAAAAAAAAAGTTAGCATTCCAGTTTAAAATGAATTTACATTACGGAAAATCCATAATCGCCATATATGTTTCATGGTGAGACCACACGCACAAATTAAAACATTTTTACTGAGACAAAAAGTGTTTTTAATTTCTCTAAATTTTATGTTTATTTTAAATTAACGTAACGAATTCAGCATGTGACTAATGGTAAAATGAAATGGACCTCAATCTCAAATCAAAGAACGTCTGTGAAGTTTTTTCCGATTTTGTTTTCAATTTTTTTTACACTGTTAAAAAATTATCGGAAAAATTAGGGTGTCCATATAAGTAAAATTTTTTAGGGATAATGAAAGATCTAAAAGAGATCGGGTAATGGTCGAGAAAATTGGTAAATAGTCGATAAAATGTCCGAGAAGTCCTGGAAAGTAGGGAAATGTCCAAGCAATTCAAAAATACTCAAAATTTAAAAAAATCCGAATTTAACACCAAAAATTGAAGGATTTTTTATTTGATACCGCTATCTTTTACGTGGGTCAAGACATTAATGAGGCTCTAATGAATATGAATGATGACCTTGTATTGATTTAGAACTACTTTAGAGCTAATATGATCAAATTCATGCACTTTCATCAAAAGAATGTTCAATTAGAAGCTTCATTGCATGTCTCCATTGATGGTATTCGCATAAAACAAGTTGATCACTTCTGCTATCTTCGAATGATATTCGATTCTCAAATGACTTATAGGATGCATTACGACATGATAGCCTCTTGAATTAGTGCCGTAGTTGGTGCCATTCATAAAGTCAGATAATTCCAAGTTTCGTTCTACGTCAAGTATATTTTTCATTGGTTCATAGCCACTTGTTGTAGATGGTCAATATATATTGTGCTACAGCTGTTGCTCACTTGAGATCACTTTAGGTGCTGCAAAATAGAGCCCTCAAGATTGTATATGCTTTACCACATTTGACGCATACTTTCGATCTCTTCTCAACACATGCTAAAAGAATTTTGCCGATAAAGAGGCTTCATGAATTTGAAGTCCTGAAATACGTCCGTAAGTCTCTGAACAACGAGAACCTCTGCCTGGATCAGTTTGGATTCAATTTGGGCATAGCCAGATTGAGAAACGACTACAAATTAGTTCAAGAGCATTCATTGACATTGCTTGGTCATCGTAAGATATCCTCTCTTGGTCCAAGCTACTTCAACAAGCTCCCCCTCAATCTGAGACGAATGCAACAAAACATCAACATTTTTGAAAGAACTTAGAAAGCATTTGACGCTGACTCCTAATTTGACGCGCCATCTTATTACATCCATTAATTTATACCACCTCTGCATCTCTTCACTTGTCTCTCTCTTGACTTGTCTAGCCTCTGGGTTCTTGCAATGTACTGCATGAATTGATGCTCCGTTCCAACCAGATGGAGTTGTGGAGTACCGTTTTAAGCCTGAGAGTTGAAATGTGAGATGCCTTATGATTGTTATTTCCCTTTAATTATATATTCTCTTACCTCTGAATCACTTAAGGCTTCTTTAGGTGAAATGAAAGATTTAATTTTTTAAATTTATTTAACACAGTTTTAGTTATTTTTACAACCACCTTCAAAGTTCACTTTAAACTGACCACGCCCACACATGATTTCATTTTCTTCCTGCCCTTATTTCATTTTCTCTCCGTTCCTTCGACTCTCAGCTTACAGCCTTTTTGTTTTAAATTAATTTGTGTCAAATTAAAAATCGGAAAAATATTCCTGAATGAGTTTTGAATGAATATAAGAATATTTCAATTTTTCTGAGTATTTTCTTGACAATTTCGTGATTTTCCTGACCATTTTCAAATTTTCTCATTAATGTTCCAGTCTTTTTTCGATTGCCCGTAACTTTCTGTAATTGGACACCTCAATTTTTCAAATAATTTTTTAACAGTGTAAAAAAAATCCGTTAAAAACTTCACAAAATTTTTATTTTTTGATTTGACAACGAGATTCTGCTCAATTAATAAAACATTTTTTTGTAAAATTAACTAAAAAAAGTCAATAAAATGCTTTTTTTTTCAATTAAAATCATAGCAAATTGTGAATAAAATTCAATGACTACTGTATTAAATGTCTGAAATTCATATAAATTGTTATTAGTTTAAGCGTTAATCTTGTTATTTTGTGAAATAAATGAAAGTCTTTAATTTTATATGTAATAAAATTTATAAAAAATCATCGATTTCATTTCAATGGAAAAAACTCCGATTTTTCAAGTCTTCCGTTACATTGTAAAAAAAATAATTCGGAGGGTTCAAGAAAAATTGTTCTTAATTTCAAGGAATTTTCCAATGAAATTGAGAACAGTTTTCAATCCTTCACTCTCAGCCCAATATCGGTGGGGCACCAGTGGGTATTCGTATTTCCAATTGTGTTCAACTGGTTTTGAGTTGAGAATGTTGATACAAGAAAATTTGACACACACACACACTTACACACATACATTTAAATACAAATTAAAAAAAGAAAAACAATTTTAAATGTTCAAAATATTCTTCAGAACGGCAATGCATGCTTTGGGATCCTTTGCGAGGTGTAAGTAGTTTTGATATATAAAGTTAAATATTATTATTTTGTAGAAATCAAAAAAAAAGTAATTAGAATTATGAATAAAGAATTGAATTTAAACAAAAAAAAAAAGAAAATGTATGCAGCTAGATTTGCCAAGTCCTTGTGTGACCTTGATCCATGTTTATTATCGTAAATGCACGCTTATTGTTAGTCCCAAAAAAATAAATAGTAATTATGACACATTTAAAACAAAATAGAGTATTAGAAATGAATCAGAGTGGTAAGAAAAGCACCTCAATTGATGTTGAAGAATTCATTTGCATGACATTTTCACTTAAAATATTTTTTTTTTAATTGTAATTTTACTTTAGTTGCCAATAATTTTAATTTTAAAATACTCAGCTCTGCATGAAAAACTGACGTTGTATTCGCATGAAAATCCATTCAATGAAAAAATTAGATGCGACTGGAAATATTTTTATTTTTTAATAATATCTTATTTAATTTAATCGGCAACGGGTTTCAAATTAAATTTTAATCTCCTTTTCCCTTTCCTTCCTTTTTTTAATTAAAAACTAACATTCCTCTTTAATTTTAACCTTTGCACATTTTTTTTTCAAATGAGTTGAATCCCAATGATTTTTTTTAAATTATAAATGAAACATGTGTTAAAATTTATTGAGGTCAAAGAAAACAAAACAAAAAACTTTGTTCCAGATTGACTGAAACTGCTCGACTGTTACGAAATGTAAGGAAAGTTTTTCGTGGTAGACATTCTCACTCATCGGAAAATAAAGAGCTTGAGCTGCAGCGTAAGTACATTTATTTTTGTTTTTTGCTTCATTTCAACTTTTTTTTACTTTTCCTTCCAATTCATTGAAAGTTAATTGAAAAAAAATCACATACAAGAAAAAAAAAAGCTTCGCTTTGAAACAAATTCAAGCACATTTTCATTTAAATTCAAATTAAAATTGATCAAAAACACAAAAAAAAATTGTATAGCACAATTTCAAAATAAATCAAATTAAACGGGTCAATTAAAGTAAGTTCAAATTATTTTGTTCTTTGAGTGTTTTGAATTGCAATCACTGAGTGCTCAATTGCAATTGCAAGCATGGTCAGTGTCCTGTTCTAACACTTTTACGAGACTCCGATTAATATTAATTGCAATTTAGCTGCAAACCTGCAAATTTAAGAAAAAACAATTATTAAATTTAAGGCACAAAAGTTACATTTCAAATTACACTGAAATTTCGGAAATAATCCACTTCGACGTAATGTGCATTGCATACCTTTAATAAAAACGCTTCAATTTAATTAAAATGATTAATTTTCGATGTAACTTTAATAAAAAAAAAACGCTGATGAAAGTATTTAATTTACATGAAATTGATAACATAATTTTTTTTTCACTTCAAACATTTAGACGGGTTTGCGTTTTCCCAGGAGGAGGGCGGTGCAGTCACCCAAAGTCAGGTCATACGAGCTTACGACACAAACCTACCAAAGCCACACGGAAATTGATGGAATTTATTTTGTTGTTGCCATAACACAAGCTCCTCGTCTGGCAGACTAGTGACATCTAGCGGTGGTTTTGAATTAGTCACATTAACGATGGCAGTTTATTAATTTTAATTTTTTTTCTTGTTTTTTTTTTAATTGTATTTTATAATTTATTTAATTTAATCTTAATTTTTTTTATTATAATGTAAAAAAGTATTTATATTAATAACCATATACTGGAGATAATTTAATGTTATAAAATTGTGTCAAATAAGTAAATAAAAATGGAAAAATTACTCATGATTGCACTTATCAAATGAATGTATGTACCTTTTTGATGTTGAACATTTATTGACAAACAAAGGAAATTGGATGTTAACAAAAAAAAATCTATCAAAATTAAATTTAAATTTATCGAATGAAATGAAATGAATGTGAGTTTAAAAATCTTTACAAAAAAATTAAAAAAAAAAATCAAATGCCTTCTAGTCTCTTTTCTAAACTCACATTCATTTTAAAAATATCTGGAAAAAACAAAACGATAAAAGGAACTTACCAGTTTTACCACCTATTTGTCTAATTAAGTGTAGTGTAACATTCAATTAAAAAAATTAAACTTTAACATATTTGTGCACACAAACGCTTATTTACCACACAAAGTAAAAATAAAAATGAAATTAGATCGTAGAACAAAAAATTTAAATTAAAAATATTACTAATATTAATAATTTTTTTAATAAAATCAAATTTATAACATAAAATACAATTAAATAAATATTTATCAAAATTTTCCGATCTCTTTTTCTCTCTCTCTCTCATAATCTTATCATACAAAAACTAACAATATTTTTAAATTTAAATTTAAATTCTATATTCTTATATCTTATGATGATGATAAAAAAAAACAAATAAATTATTATTAAATTAAATTAATCAAAAAATAACACATTAAAACAAAAAAAAGAACTTGAAATGCCAATATTGAGTGATGAAATAAAAAATAATGTGGCTTTCCATTCTAAAGTGAGTCTGAATCACAAATGTCTGTATGAGTACAAAGGCCTATGGTCCATCAAAAAACATGAAACTTTTGTTCTACGAAAAATTTTGTATCTGCACTGAAAATTGAAAAACAAGGGTTTCAATTTTTTATTTATTTTTCAATTTTATAGTGCGAAAATGGCATGGTTTTGTATGAAATAAGTATGATGTTTGTTCTTGAAAGTTGTAGCTAATGGTCTGGTGAAAAAAAATTTTATTTACCGTTTTGCATGTTTTCATACAAAAAAATCGATTTTTCGTCAAAAAACATTTCTTGAAAAAACTGAAAAATAAATTAATAGCATAAAAGTTTTCAATGTTTTTTAACAAAAATCATTTTTTTTTATGAAAACATGTAAAATGGTAAATAAAAACTTTTTTCACCACACAATTATCTACAACTTTCAAGAACAAACATTATACTTATTTCATACAAAACTCTGTCATTTTTGCGGCTTTAAGTTTTAGAATAAAAAAAAATTTAAATCCTTGTTTTTCAATTTTTAGGGCACATACAAAAATTTTCGTAGAACAAAAGCTTCATGTTTTTTGATAGACCATAGGCCTGTGTACTCATACAGACATTTGTGATTCAGACTAACTTTAGAATAGAACGCCACTATACAAAAAAAAAAATATTAGTGGAAAAATTCTGTCTAAATATGTTCCTATAAAAAATTATTATTTTACATTGAATTAAATGGATAGTGGAAAAGTAAATTGGTTGTTAGTTAAAAAATTTTTTTCATTTAAATTTAAATTAACATTTTCTCATCTTTTTCTTTGATCTTTTTATAATAATCACTTCAAATGAATTGAAATTTGACTATACGATTAAAAAATTAAAAAATTATATGTGTAAGTGTTAATTATTGTACTGTACAAGAATCATGATGAACAAACAAAATAATGTAAGGGAAAAAAAATATTTAAATGTATTAAAATAAAATGCACAACAAATACTACACTTGTAATAATTTTCTTTGGTGATAATTTTAATTTTTTATTTTTTTTTTTATTTAATTTAATTTTTTTAAATAAGTGATCAATTTAATTTTATTGTAATAAAATTTGGAACAAGGTTGTATTATAAAAATTAAACAAAAAAGTTGATAATAATTTGGAATATTATCTTTTAAATTTAATGATTCGTAACATTTAACACTATAGAAATTAAGTTAACATTATGTATTGCGTTAAGTTGTAACTTTGAATCATATTAAAATAATTAAAATGAAAATAAAATTTATTTGTGAAAATGGTGAATGATTAAATTTTTGTGTTTTTTTTTCTTCATGTAACATACATTCATATTAATATGTGTGATGTGTTCACATACATCTTTGAAATGATGTGTTAGATATTTTTTGGTGTGTATACAATGACGTATGTGTTATGTTTGGCTATAATTCAGTTTATTCACATACGCATCGGTGGTTCAGTGGTAGAATACTCGCCTGCCACGCGGGTGACCCGGGTCCGATTCCCGGCCGATGCAAGTGAAATTCTTTTTTTTTATTTATTTTTTTTTGCCTCATAATTTTTTTTAATGGAGTTTGTTTTTACGTGAAAATTTCATTCAATCATAATCAAAGATTCATGTTCAAAATGTAATATGACATGTACGATAAGAATCGTAATTTACGCCTGGGATTCTCTTTATCTAATATTTACACTCTAAGTTGATAATGCCCCATAAATCAACCCGCAGTGCTTGGCGATTCGTCATTCGATTTAAAAAATTCCCTGGTTCTAGAAATTACCACAAATTTCCGGTGGCTTTGAAAATCCTACGGTTTCGCCTCCATTTTGGTAGTTTTCTACCGTTTTCCGCCTTAATCGAAATTTTCCATTATTTCCTGCAGTATTAAAAAATTTTACAATTTTTTTTTTACATCATTCAAATTAAAACAAAAAAAAAACAAATTTTACAAAATATGGTGTTGACTTTGCGCCACATAGGCATTATTGGTTTGTAGTTGAAGAATAGGGAATATTCAGATGGCTAGGAGTCTATTATTTCGTCAGCTAACCTTGTTATTTTGTTTGAGCAGAGAAAAAAGTGTCTTAATTGCGTGTCAAAAATAATATTAAGATTGTCAGGTATATTTAGAATGTCAAAATAGTTCAAGGTCAATCGAAGAGTTAAAAATCAAGAATCAGTGAAACGTATTAAATGTGATTCAATAAGTGTTTAATTAAATGTTAGATTTTATTTATATTGACCAAGAAAATTAGAATTAGCTCAGGACCAAGATAAAGAATTAGTCAATTAAGAGAAAGTTCTATCCACGTGGCGTTCAAGGCATACATTAAAGATAATTGGAGGACTTATCTTGAGGATAGTTGGCAAGAGCCATTTTAATTCTAATAGAACCGATTAAAAGAGGCGAAAGACAGTGGTTTCAATCCTCTATTTTTCACATTGCGTTATAATTCCTGGTCCCGAGAATTGATTGATTGAAGTGCCGTCGCAGATGTTCTTTGGGCCAGTTCCTGTTCCAGCTTCCTCTTATGATAAGTGGACATTGCCAGATGGTATGATCGATTATCTCATAATTCTGTCCGCCATCACATAAAGCTGAAGTTACAATTTCAATCCGATTAAGATGATCACTTGTGTGCATATGGTTAGAGATGAGACAATTTCCTGTCATAAAGATCTCTCTACTCTATTCTCTTCTGTGTAACCACGTTTTCAAACTGACCTGTGGAAAAATGGAATAGGCATGGCGCCCATTAGTTGCTACGCGTTGCTAGTTACATTACGCGAAAAAATTTTAAATATAGGACGGAAATCCCTTATGAAACGGAATTCGAAAATCCGGTCAGTTGAGTCAACCTTCACGCGCTAAAATATCCGCTTTATCATAACCATCAAGCCCGCTCATTGCGGAAGGATGGAACCCAGGCTAAAGATACTTTGACACAATTTTTCACTATATTAGAATATCCGCGGTTTTCCGGAAATTTTAGAAAATTTTCAAACAGTAATGCACTATTAATAAATCAGAAAAACAAAAATTTTACTCCAAAGTGTACCGCAAGCGCTCAAGAAAACATCTCGTATCCAGGATAAATCTCCAAGCATTGCAAAATAATTTTCAGGCCGTTTTCAACTTAGATCGATTCTAGGCTCTCATTTTGAATAGATGATTAGGAAAAAAGGTGTCAAGAAATTCTCAGATTTAAATTTTATTTGAAATTACTTAAATTTTTAGCCAAACGGATTAATGTGAATTTTTGTATATGTTTTGCCGGCACGCTCTTGAACCGCATGAATTGCTTAGTGCTTTCTTCATAGAAAGCGGTGCAGTGAAATCGACTCAACCTTCAGAATTTCTGCATTATATTAAGACCTTAAACTGAATTTGCATTTTAAATGACAAAAAAAAGGAAATCAAAAGTTCATTTTTATTCAAAAAAATATCATCGATCGATAAATGTTTGTTAAAGGTTATTTTATTTCAAGAAAAGTAAAAAAAATGCTATCTAGAAAAAAAGAGTTTAAAGCGACCGACTAAGCTCACGTTTTTAATCTAAAAGAAGACGAACACTTCTATCAAATTATATGTGCTCTTATTTGTATACATACAAAGCGTTAAATATTACTACAAAAGATTGTGAAATACTGTAAAATTTAAAGAAGAAACACATAAAATAAGCAAATAACATGCGGGACTGGGATATATGGGTAACAATTTTTTTTTCCTCAAACAAAATCTTATGTGTGTGTGAAGATTAAACATAAAAAAAATGTAAGACTTCAATTAAATTTTATAACATATAACAAAATAAGCGTGAACAGATAATTCTCTAAGCAATGACTGATAAGATTTTTACTTGAATTTACACACATAATTGAAGAGTTATTACAAAAGCGGCAAAAACTATTTGGAAATTTTACCTCCGTGCGTCGTCATTGATAAATTATCATCAAAACTATTTATATTTTACATTAAGGTGATAAAATGTTGCAACGTTGTACGCGTTCGATGTGCAATTAAAAAGTGTGTTTAAGGTAGGTTAGGGTTTTGATAAGACTTTGAAAGCACATGTCGATTTTAATTAGTGGAAGATTTTTGCTGTTCCTTGATTTCATATCAAATTTAAAAAAAAATAACATCCATTAGTATTATTTTACTTTTAAAAGCGGTTAAAGTACAGTTGCAATGAATACGAGTTAAGATTAAGTCACCTTTGACACAGTGGCTGTTAAGTGTGAGTTGTATGAACTGAAATCGATATCAAATGAAATGAAATTCGGTAAGCCAAGTTCCATTTAAACATTTAACGACAAAAAAACATACATAACAAATTCACATGTCGACACTATTAGCAACCACTTTTAAGTAGCCGTCTATTTTTTTTTGCCTTTATTTCAAAAGCCTGTCATCTCACCAAGGTACAGCAGTAAATTGTATTTTTTTTTTATTTTTATTTTAATTTTCAATACAATTCATACACTTTTGAAACAAATATTACAATTTACATACAAATATTTTTTTTCTTAGTTTATTTTTTTTTATTGAAATACATGGAAGCGTGTGTGTGTTTGTTGTGAGACAGAATTTTGCAGTTTCAGTGTGAATTTTTTCTCAATACATGTTCTTTATTTACATATATCCATGAATGTGTCACACACATTCAAGGTTGAGTTGTAAATACTTTACTTTCTGTTAAAATTATACCTCTAACAACTTGCAAATAATAACATAAATTAAAGAAAATCATTTTGCATTGAAATTTAATTTATTATTTTACTCTTAAAAAAAAAAGTTACGACAAAATTGGAGTTAGAATCTTTTTATTTGTTCTAATAATAAAAATGAAATAAATGTATAACAAGGTATTTTATTTTAATGTCCTTTCAATCGATTACATGCCCTTGTTTAAGTCGCATTACAACAACAACAACAATAATATTTCAAAACGATGAACAAGTTTAGAAAGTCCCTTTGAAGCATTAATTGATTGAAATTAAAAAAATTTACTAACCAGAAACTAACTGCAAATATGTGTATTGAAAGAATGAGCATGTTAAATGCATGTTTTGAATCAATTAGCAAAATAAATAAATCCCTTCTTGTTAATTTTATCTAAAAAGTAACAATATTACGCGGTGTTGCTTCTGTTGCCTCCTCAATGTCTATGGAACAATATAAGTGTATTGATACCCTTTAAAAAAAAAATATAAACAGAGAAAAGCAAAAAAAAATGTTTATAATAACTGCATTGAATTGGTGCTGCTTCTTTTACAAGCAATGATAAAATGTGAGGTGAAAAATAGGGTTGCCAGTAACATTTTTACTTTAAATTGTCATCAATATTTTGATGATATGTTTTTATGCCGCCTTCCCCCAAAGAGGTCCTCAAATGCTTTACTTAATCGATCTAATCATGGCTCTGACGATTCGTGTAAGAGCAACCCTGTTCAAAAAGCTTGAATACCTCCTTCCCCCTTATAGGTCCTCCAATGCTTTACTTGCTCAATTTAATAATGGCTTTGACGATTCGTATAAGAGCAACCCTGTTCAAAAAGTTCGACTACCTTCTTCCCCCCCTAAAGGTCCTCGAAAGCTGTTCTTACCAGTTCTAATCATGGCTCTGACGATCATAAGTCAGCTTATTTTATTTTTATCGATAATGGGCAACCCTAGTCAAGTACTCAGTAGAAAAAAAATGAAAACAAGAGAAAAACGAAAAGCGCGCAGTAAACAAGGCACACAACAGCAAAACATTCGTGTCAGTAGCTTTGACAACTTTAGATAGCATAAGTATTAGCATGCCGAAAGCATAGTCTCGTTTAAAATTGTATTGCATACAACCATGAATATATCTTTTTCGCATTACCATATAAAGTCAATCGAGTTGCATATTATATTTGCAGGCCACCGATATAAATTTTACAAGCAAAGCAAAGCAAGGCAACTTTCCATGGATATACACATTTGAAGTAGCCAATAAGTTAATAAAAAAAAATGTTCGATATACTCACTTTTTTTTTGAAAATAAATAAAAATGCGTGTATGTTTTGGAAACTATATCCTATTACTGGAGAAAAGCAGTTGAGTTTTAAGCAATGTAACGACAGTAACAACAACAAACAAGGGAGGCATCTTATAAGCATATCAGTTACAGAAAAATGTACAAGCAGTAAAGCGCGTTATTTGAAGGTATATGATCAAATATTTATTTTTACTTTGATACTGATTATGCTGGTTTATGTTCGCTGTGAAATTGCTACAATTTTTTTCTTAAATATTTTTTATCATCATTATAAGGGTCTGTATTTCACCTTTGCCAGTTTCCCATGATCACATTTTAAATGATGAATATTTGAAATTGACTTTGAATCTTTTTTTAATATCAAAAGAAAAAAATTTCCATGGATGAGTTGCAATTGAAAAATTTCATCAATGAATTGGATGTGAAATGTGATAAATCTCACATACCATAATTTTGTCAAAATTCATTTTTGTTTTCTTTGGGTTTAATTTTAGTTTTGTTTTTAAATAGAATTTAAAATAATTTTTTATTTCTTCTTTACTTGAAAAAACTTAAAATGCGATTTCCTTAAAACTACATTTTAGTGGTATGTGACATTTATCACATTTCCAGTCGAATTTCATTCATAATTTTTTTCTTTTCATCTCAAGTCTCATAAGGAAATCGAATTTCTTTTTTTCAATTAATTATTTAATTAAAACTATGAAAAGAAAAATCCTCTTCCAATAAATTAAATACATTTTTCTATCTAAGGCATCTTAGAATAGTCCCAGAACGATCATAAAAATTACACACTTTCCTAATTTGGATATCACAATGTTATCTTATAAGATTTATCTCTACACATACAATTTAAATAAATTTTATTTAATTTTAAGTTTTTTTTTACTTTTAAATATTGTTGTTGTTGTTGTTTTTCTTTATTACTAATTTAAAATGATCAAACCAAAATCTGATCGATATTTATGGTTTTAATTTTAACATGGTCGAGGTTAATCTAATGCAGTAAATCTATTTTAATGGAAGCATAATTGAATTCAGGATTGTAAATTAATTATAATTAACTATATTTTTTTTTAATGATGTAATGAGATTTTTCTCATGATGATATATTTTTTTTTTCATTGAATGTTGAACGTGAATTGCGAAAAATTGTGTTACATTGTATGAGTTCGATTTGAATCGTAAATCTGCTGAACGAGGGGATCCTGTGCATGCTGGTAAGTAAATCATATGTCAGTTAAATGGAGTTTAAATCCCTTTGCCGGCATAAGCATTTTCTCGGGGTAGACCTGGAAGTGAGGTCGACTTAGTCTATGAAAATCAGTACAATACGAAATCATAATATTCTGCGTTCACTTTTTTCTATTGACTCTAAAATAATTTTAAGAAATGTTGTCACACACATTAAAGGTAAGACTTAAAATTGAAATTTAATGCAACTTAATATGGATTTTGTTCAATATCTAACATTTTGTTACAGCTCGAATCCAAACAGTGTGAATGAAATGGCACCAATTAAAAGGTGTTTAATGTAATCGTAAGATGCTTCTGAAACTCAAGAGTCAAATTCATAAAACAATTCTCCGAGTTCAGTTAAAAAATTTGAAGCAACAAAATTGAAAATGCTTCGAATATCTAAAAGGGTTTCCAAATTATAAAAAATACGACATCAGAACTTCAATGAGAATCCTTGAGTCAATCTTCAACTAAAGTGTTATAGTCATATAAAGCGCAGACAGACTGAGCAAGATTATATTGTGACACAAGCCATCAATCTCAATGCAAGCTATATTTCACCAAAGCAAAGAGGAAGAAAGAAGAATTCCTGGCAACATCAAATGGAGACAAAACATCACAATTTTAACATCCGAGAAGTCAATATATAAATATTACATACTATTCTGTCGTGTGTGTATCAAATGGTAGATCTAGGTGTCACTTTTAACTCAAAATTTAAATTATCGATGATCACTGAACGCGTTCAGCTAAAGCTAAATTGATGCTTGGATTTGTCTTAAGAAAGTCGTCGAAATTTCCGAATCAGAAAGTTCTTCTTTCATTATACTTCGCGTTCTTACGATCTGTGTTGAAGTATTGTAGTATGATCTGGTTGTCTCTATACCAACTTTTCAACACACAATTGGAGAAAGTTCAAAAAAGATTCCTACGTGCTGTACTTCGTGATCATTTGAACCTTAACTACAAGCAGATGTGCCAGATATTCAACTTACAACCGCTCTTTACTCGTCGTTATATTGCAGAAGTTGTAGTACATGATTTGCTTTCTAGCAAACTAGACTGTCCTGATAGCTAGGAAAAAGGATTTTGTTCAATATCGCATTAAATTCAGTTGATCACTGTATATAACTCAACAAAATGAATACCGAACATTAAAAAATAATTCAAAATCAAGTAAAATTTATGATCATAATTCAAAGATGTCTTCCATTTAATATTAATTTTACATGAATTACAGTCCAATAGCACTTCTTTATCATCATCCCATACATTCAAGTACATTACACAATCCAACGTCAACCAGAACCTCATAAATTTTATTTTGCATCCATAATTTTTGCTGCATTTTACCTTTATAACTACTTGGCTTTTATTTTCAAAAAAAAAAATTGTAAACATTTTTCCATTGGTATATAAAAAAATTATTTTTTTGTTGCATCTTACTGTTCATAAAATAAATGATGTCAAATATATACAAAAAAAAATGTTATTTTTTTGGAATAAAGAAAATCCGCGCGTTCTTGATCTGAATTAAATATGTTTCAGATGAAACGTACATGAAAAAAATGTAAGTAAAATAAAATATAAAGTAAAAAAAATAACATACAAATAAAAAACCCAAATTTAGCGACATATCTGTACAATTTTGAAACAGCTCCGCTGTCTGAAGGGCTTGATAGTAACATTTAATTTTATATTTAAAATATTATAATAATAATAAAAAAAAATAATACAAATATATATAAAAAATACGAAAAAAAATGTAAATATGTCTCAGAGAAATAAAAAAAAGAAGATCACAAGATATATTGGTTTACTGGATCATTTTAAGAGCTTTCCAGGGATTATGTAACGCCTGGTTATTTGTACAAAAATCCCAATTCTCATTGAATCCCATGTTAAAAAATAAAATAATAACAACAAAATACAGAAAAAAAGAGAAGCAAAAATAATTTAAATAAGCTCATACACTTACACACACACACTCACATATAAGACGAAGAAGACGCATGCCTGATTTCGATAAACATTCAATATTATAAACACAGAAGACTTTTTGTCCACACAATTTATTGTCAATGCGGCACATAACATAAGCATTTAAGCAGAAGTACTTTCCATATAATAATAATAATAATAATATGAATACATATTTTTGCCTGTAAGATGAAGTTAAAGTTAAAAAAGTAAAAAAAAAAAATAATAAACAACGACAAGAAAAAAAGGCACACTGACCGATGATCATTGAGCATACAAACCAGACCAAGATAAAAAAGGAAAAAAAAATACAAATCAACATAAAACACATAAAATATTGTGTGCATTTGTCCAAGGTGGTTAGTTGCTAACATAACTTATTCCAACTACTGTATAAATACACACACAGAAATGGAATCAAATCCAGAATTAAATGCAAGTAAGTTTAAAAAAAAAAATCAGAAAATTCTGCATATAGAAATTGGGGCCTCCATATTTTATTCATTTTTTTGATAGGAAGCTATATTATTTTTTTTCCTTCTTTATGTTTATGTTTTTTTTTGTTGTATTTGAATCCAATTGACAGTTCTTAAAGTTATGGTTCGGCATATTTGTGACTGGTTTTCCTGGAAATCTATGCACCATACAAGCCGCTTTCTGCATATTTTAAAGTTGCAAGTAAAATCAAGAAAACTAATAATTTTATTTTTTTTATTTTTAAAAAAATATAAGAAAAATTCTTTCAATATTCACTTTATCAATTGTAACATCTGATGTCTACATTCCACATTGCGTACTTCAAGGAATTTATCTTGTGCCTGGATTTTAATTAGTAATTATTACAATTTTTTTATTTATTATTATTTAAAAGCAGTAAAATTTATCATTGATTCAATCAAATGGTCGAAAACTGGCACACTGCAAATTAAAAGTGTCCCGAAAATTACCCTGAAGTGCGAAACTTTAAAAAAAACGGAAAACAATAGAAATATGCAAAACCACAGGAATTTTTTAAAAAAGACGGATGTTTTAAAATAGTCGAAAATTGTTGAAATTTTAAAGTCTTTCATAATCACGGAACGTTGCAAAATTTCTTGAAAAAATCGAAAATCGTAAAAAATTTAAAAAATTGTCAAAAGCGCAGAATTTTTTAAAAACCGCAAGAAAATTTAAAAACGTTGGGTTTTTAAAAGTAGTGGATAATCATCCAAATTTTGAATAGTGGAAAATTACGGAACATTGCAAAATTTCTTTAAAAAAATCAAAAATCATGGAAATTTTTAAAATCGAAAACAAATTTTTAAGGAAAATCGAGTAAACATCGAAACATTGCGAAATTTCTTAAAAGTTTTCGAACCGCCGCGGCCGAAATTTAAAACATTTAGGGAAAACTCGTCAGTCTGTAAATGTCCGTAAACTATCCGTAAATCTGTAAAATCTGTAAATCCGTAAAGTCCGTAATTATTTTGTATGGAGAAATATTTACGAACTTTACAGATCGAATTTGATCAGTAAAGTCTGTAAATAATCTGTAAACTTTTCTGAAATTAGTTTTTGCGCACAAAAGTAGTAAAAAACAACAGATTTTGAAAGAAATAAGTAATTATCGAAACATTTAAAGTTTTTAAGTATTTTTATCGTATTAAATTGCAATAAAAATGAATTTTGTGTGTTTACGGAAAATAACTTTACTTAATATTTACCGTTGGACAAACGCGTCAAGCATCTGTAAATCGATTTACGAAGTTTACAATTCCGAAGTTTACAGACTTTACAGACTGACGCGTTTTCCCTTATTGTTTTTAGTCATGCAAATTCAACAGAACAGTGCAAAATTACTTGAAAAAATTGAAAATCGTTGAAATTTTCAAAACCGTCTAAAATTTTACAAACGTCACATTTTTTTAAGCAGTAAAAATCGTAGAAAATTTAAAGTCGTGGAATCTCATGGAGAATCAAGAAATTCCGAAAGAAATCGTTTTAAATTTTCGAAAACCGCGGAATTTTTAAAAACCTCGAATTATTTAGAACCGTAGAAAATCGTCCAAATTTTAAAGTTGTAGAATATCTTTTAATTTAAAAAACGTGAAATACCGAAGAATTTTTATAAAAATCAGAAAAGCCGAAAATCACAGAAATTTGCAGAACCGCAGATTTTTTTTTAAAAAAGCCGGATATTTTTAAACAGTAAGAAATCTCAAAACATTGCAAAATCTCTTAAAAATTGTCGAAAACCGCGAAAAATTTTAAGAAATTGGAATTTTTCAAAACAGCGGAAAATCGTCAAAATTTAAAAATAGTAGAAAATCACGAAATTTTAAATCGTAGAATTTTCGAAAATGGCCGATTTTTCCATCATGGATGAATTTTCTGTGGCGAATAGTGAAATATATCCATTAATAATTCACTCTAAAATTTAATTGACGATTACGTTCTCGTTTTTCTCCGAAATCGGCTTGAAATTGCAAAAAAAAAAAATTCCCATGAAGCGTCAAACCTGGATTCAACTCTACAATGTGAGTCATTTCCATTTTACAGTGCATTTGAACAATTAATTAAATAAATATTAAATTTTTGCATTGAGTATCATAATTAAAAGGAAAATTCAACATTTTTTTTAAAAAAAATAATAATAATGAAGCAAATAACATAAATTTTTCTCGCATAACTTGCACTCCATACATTATTATAAGCTGAAGATCAACAAAATATTGTCCAGTAGCCGTAAGCAATATGTTTTGCTTATTCTTTAACTTTATTATTAGTATCATTATTTACATTTATTATTAAAACAGTATCCATTTTAACATTAACATTTAAAAATAAACAACAAATATAAAGTAAATGCCGTCCTGTTAAGGAAGTTGTGATTTTAATCGATGATTTCAGAATGCACTGAGAATGTATGTGCATTACTTTGCATTTTTCTTTATCATTTTATTATTGAAATATTTTTTTTTTGTTTTTCATTCCATGGCAAAGGACATTAAAAATTATGCGGGTTGCTGGTCATTAAAGGCAAACCTTTGAACGCGGTTAAATACTAATTTATATGAATATTTGAAAGTATTCTGTCACATTTCGATATGTGCACATTTTTTCACAATTTTTTTTATCTACATCACAATATTGGCATAACATTAATTTATTCACACATCAATTCATGTAAATTTGAATTTAAAAAAAAAGTATTGCAATGAATGTTGAATCATTCGAAATAAGTGATGAATAGACATTAGTTGGCGCGCAACTCGCTTATTTTTTTTTCTTCTTTTTCATTTGTGAATACGGTAAGTGAGTGAAAACAATCTATTTATTTTCTCATTTGTAAGATAGAAATGATCAATTTTGTTTGGCGGTTTCATTAAAAAGAAAGAGTATAATTAAGATGTTTTTCGTTTTCCGAATGAATGCAAGAAAAATGTCAATTCAATATATTGTGTATCGATCAAATCAAACACATACCGGTACAACACTTTTTACAAGTAATCATGTTAATGTGTTTGATTGGGGATCTCGTGGGGCTTGAAATTAAGCGAGTTCTGAACGTGATTTGAAGATTTTGGGGATTGGGCTTGAATTTTGGTCTTAAATGTCGTGCTAAAGCCTCTGATCGATTTTTTGGCTAAATTTGATTCTCCTTAACGCAATGAGAGCGTCAGTCATAGGACCTTGTTGACCGTGGAATCACGTTACATTGCATCCAATTTAACTAGAGAAATAATCACAGCAAATTCATGGAAAACCGCTTGAATATCATTAAAATTTTTAATGAAGTATCAATTAAATACGCGTCTATTAAATAATTTTATGCGAAAATTTCGTCATTACAACTTCAATCTATTAAATTTACATTGAAACTTCAATGCTTCAATAAAAAAAAACTGTCAAAATAACCTCCATTTAAATATATTTTGAATATATACAAAAAATCTATTTTATTTATTTACATTTTTTTCATTTAAACAGTGTTCAATTGATGTGTTTTGGTCATTTATTCAACATTTAACTTTTTTTTTAGTTTTCCAAATCAAAGTTAATTGACAGCACATTTAAATGAAATACACACATGCATGAATTAGAAACCAAAAATTAGGACGACTTCACTTCAAACGACTCAAAACGACTAACGATTAAAATTAAAGTGAAAATTGTGTGGGATGCACGTGACATTAGAATATTTTGCTTTGAAGTACATTTAACAAAAATTTAATGATGAAAAATGAAATCAGGCGATTGTTTAATGTAAGATTTTTAATGAAACGATTCAATTTACGAGAGAGACATGAACTTTTTCATGAAAAAAATGACACTTTCAATAAAAAAAAATTATAGTAAAATATTACAAAGACAAGACAATTATTGCTAAACACTGAAACAGTTATGGGAATCAAGATTTTCATATTAAAAAAAAAAAAAAATGTAAATTGTTGTAATTGACACTTAACAACTGTTATTTTAAAATTTAAATAAAAAGTACCTTCAATATGATTTAAATACTAAGATTCAATTTATTTTTATTTACATTGTGTTAATGATGATGATGAAGAGGAAAAAAAATTAACAGATGTCAGAATAGTTTTTTTTGTATTGCAAAATTCATCGATTTGCCAGATAAATTGCAAAAAAATCGTTAAATGACTTAATTCATGCTGAAATAAATAATAATTAAAATATAGCAAAATGGTATCTGATTAAATTAATTAAGAAATATTATAATAATTAGATTTTTGATGCGATAAATTGAAATGTGACTAGATTTCAATGTTTTTCTTGATATTAAAAGTGAAATTGACTTGTCTCAAGTTAAAGTGGATCCTGAAAATGACTTTAAATTGATAGAGGAGGTCGATTTTGGTCTATCTACGGTTCTAGCTGGTTCAACGATATCAAGGGGTATTCAGGTCGCGTCAAATTCACCCGCTATATGACAAAGCCGCCAAATTCACCAAATTGCATATTTTCCAAATATCACGCCAATTTTGCCAAATGCGCTAAGTGCCAATTTTCAAATTTCCAAATCTGCAAATGCTTAGTGCGCTAAATCACAAATTCGCCAAATTTGCCAAATTCAAAAACGCCAAATTTTAAATTTGCCAAAGTCCTTAAACGCCAAAGCAAAATTTGTCAATTGCGTCCAACTTGCCAAACACCAAATGCGCCAAGTGCCAATTTTCAAATTGCCAAATTTGCAAATGCGTAGGGCGCCAAACCACAAATTCGGCAAATACCAAATGTCAAATGGACCAAACGCCAAATTTTAAATTTGCCAAAATCCGAAAACGCAAAATGCCAAACACGCTAAATGATAAATTTGCCAATTGCGCCAAATTAGTCTAACGCAAAAAGCGCTCAATTTGCCAAACACCAAATGCGCCAATTGTGCCAAATACGCCAACTGTGCCAATTTCACCAAGTGGCAATTTTCAAATTGCACAATTTTCAAATGCTTAGAATGCCAAATTACAAATTCGCCAAATTCATCAGATGCCAAATGCGCCAAAATGAAAAATGATTTTTTTCTTGGCAAGTGACCTGACTACCCCCTGTGTAAAATACCCTGGCACATCGATTTAAGGTCCCAGTGAAATATTGATTTAAATTCATTGGGTTTCTCGCTTATTTTACGTAAAGTCTTTTGATATTGACATACTCTGATTAGAAAATGGTCAGTTTTTGACTTCAAAGCTTTCAGAAGAAGATAAAAAAAAAATTCCACTCAGGTGCAAGAAACCGCCAGAATTTTAACCATTTTGTTAAAAAAATTTGCATGATGTCTCAATTTGAGCTACAAATTCTAAATTTCACGATCCCTCAATAAAATTCCAAATAAAATTCAAGATTTTTCCTTTCAAAATCCAATTCTGTCTTATTTGACTTTGATAAAAATCAGTGTTATACATTTTTTTTTCTTTATGGTGCTGCATAGAATTTTATTCAACATTACAAAATTATACTATCAGATACATAAAATAAGCAATATATCGTGAGAATTGGGCTACAAATTAATTTTCTGGTTTTTTATTGTTTTATTCCACATGATTTTTTTTCTGTTTTTTTACATTTATTCTTTAATTTTTACTACTAATTCATAATAATAACAATGTATGACCACAATAACACTGTTATTTAATATTTTTTTATTATTATTATGTTAAATTTAAATTAAAACTTAATTTGACATGCAATCTAACATATTAATTTATAAAAATTACAATAAAAATTAATCACTGTTTTTATTTTCAAATAAATTATAGGACAAAATCATGATATTTTACAATGAAAAAAGATTTATCAAATTCCTCATTACATTAAAAAAATTCTCGTTAAACACCTACAAATATTATTTTTTAAAGTGCAATAAAATATTGAATCACATTAATATTGCAAGTCAAATGAAAGGAAAAAAGAAACAGTTTCGGCACAATAATTACAAAGAAAAATGATAAATATTGCACTTGAGATATGGATTTTAATATATCAATTATATGAAAATATACATTTCTCGCTCTCTTTCACTCTTATGAGTGTAAGTTAAAGGTAAATTTATATAAATATGATTTTAATTCAAGATATTTATGTCATTCTCTGGCAATTTTTATACCGCCAATAAAGATGAAACCTGTACTTGCAAAAAAAAAAACTGTTTGACTGTTTGTATACAGAAGGTTATCTATAAAATTTCATATTTTTCGATCTTTTGTTTTATTTTTTTTTTGTAAAGAAAATAATAAAATATGCCTTTTATTGCCTTTAAATGTATAAATTCTGACGACGAAGACGATGCAATGCAATGTGTACGTATGAGCGTATGAATGCAAAAGAGGAAAATAATCATAAATATTAAGGTGTGAATTGGTTATTAATAATAATAATGTGTGTATGGTCTCTTTGATTCAAATGATTCAAAGACATAAGAAAATATTTTCATAAGAAGAATGTGAGACGAAGAAGAGGGCAACGTGAAATAATATATATTTTTCTTTTTGCAATTACAGTGTACCGAAATCAAAAATAACTGCAGTGAAGTTCTCATAAATGGAGTCATGCAGGGATTTCCAATTCAAAATTTAAGTTAAAATGTTCAATTTCAATGAAAATACTGTTAAATGGTCTTTTTATGATATTTAAGGGTAATTTTGGCCTTTTACATGACTTAGAACCATCAATTTGAGTCGTGGGTCCTCAAATCCGATATTTCTCCATTTCAGAACACCTCTAAAATGAAAGCTGAACATCTCTGCACACCAATAACGTTAAGATTGCAATAAATCAACAGATTGCCAGATTGCTTCATTTAAATAAATATTTTTTTTTGTTTATCAAAGATTGAAAAGAAGCGCCAATGTGATTCTCCTTAAACTTTTCATATGAGTTTATATGCAAAGAATCACAAAAGAAGCACACATTAAAAATTCAGTTCTTATATAATAAAATAATATCATTTACATTTTTTTTTGCTTTATATGCATAAACACAGAGTATTACCATATAAAAAAAAAACATCTTATAACTATCGCAATGATCAAAAGTATAAAATATAACGTTTGAAAGAGTAAAAGATCACACAACACATAGACCACGTTTTATAATATTTTAATATTATTTTGTTAAAGATAAAGAGGAATTAAAGCCTTTAGGATTTTTTTTTCTTCTCTCTGCTTTATTTTTCATTAAATTTATACGTTCATCGATAAACAGGCGTGTCTTATCGATATTTATCACAATAAATGTCCAAAATAAACATCCCAGCATACGCCCAATTACACGGCAATCACTGTGAAGGAGTGTGTCTGCTCTTTTTTTCGAAATTTTGTAAATATTGAATCGAAAATGAATATTACAATTTTACAAATTTTTTCTCTAAGCAAAGTGTCTTTGAGCCGCTTGAAGATGATGACGATGGTGATAATTTTTTTCTTTCAAATGCATACAACATTGTAATAAAAGCATCATGATGACCTTTAAATAGATAAGATATGAGATTTTAAAATGCATTTTTTTGAAGAAAACTGATATTGAACTAATAATAAAATATGTTAATTTTAAATGAGCCAATGAATGAAAACAATGTGTCTTTAATTTGCTGAACGAATTTGAAGCATATTAAATAGATTGTCAAGGTTATTTAAAAAAATATATCCATTAAAAGATGTTACAATTTTTTATGTCGATAATGATGTTGTTTGTATTTTTTTTTGTTTAACGTAATTTAAAGGAAAATGAAACTGGAGCATGCATTGTCTTAGACTTAAAATACTTCACAGAGTCTGAATGATGAAAATTTTATATTTAAATGAAAGTGGTAATTTTTTGATTGCAGTCTAAGCGCTTTTACAGAGTTTTTTAAAAGTTCGTCCAGGAATATTCTGAAATTTGAATGAAAAAATCGAGGAATTTTTTAAATTGTAGAAAACTGAAGAATTTTCTAAAATCGAGAAATTTTCTCAAATCGCAAAAATCGAGAAATTTTATAAAACCACAAAAAATTCAGAAATTTTCTAATATCGCAGAAAATTGAAGAATTTTCTAAAAACGCAGAAAATCGAGGAATTTTCTAAAATCGCAGAAAATCGAGAAATTTTCTCAAATCGCAGAAAATCGAGAAATTTTCTCAAATCGCAGAAAATCGAGAAATTTTATAAAACCACAGAAAATTCACAAATTTTCTAAAATCATAAAAAATCGAAGAAAATTAAAGAATTTTCTGAAATCGAGGAATTTTCTAAAATAGTAAAAAACGACGAATTTTCTAAAACCGCAAAATATTGAAAAACTCTGAAAAATCGTGGTAATTACAAAGACAGACATCTTCATCGTCTCAAAAGCGCATTTTACCCCAAAATACCCTTAAATAAAATATGTAAATTAGTATTTACATTCATTTTCTGTTATGTTATTTATGCAAAATAAGTAAAATTTATTTATATATGACTTTGAAACACTAATAAAAAAATTACCACAAGAGAGAAGTTTCTGGTTGACAAGACACACGATTACAAAATATACCTTATGATTGTTATCTCAATTTCTTCACAGCTAATTTTTTTTTTATTTTTTATTATGAGACCTTCATTTCATATATCGAAAAAAAAAATATCCGTTAAAATTGATTTTCATAACAATTTTTTTTTCGATATTTTAATTCAAGACATCTAAAAGTTAAAATAAAAACAGTAAATAATGAAGATCATTGCTCAAATGATCATTTATATGAATATGAGATATAAAAGCTTGGGAAAAATCATAAACTAGTGTCTTAATTGTAATTAAACATATATGTACATTTACACAGCACAATTTAAGTACGTTAATTACATTTTACGATATAAATTAAGACAAAAAGTAAGAAAAACGTAAAAATACCGTTCACTCTTAAATTTATTTTAGTTTTATGTTTTAATTATTCAGTTTTAAACCTTCTTTTTTACATTTGACATGTTTTTTTAAGAGTAATTTTCAAGTAAAAGAGCAATTAAAATGTAAATTGCGAACAAATCAAGAAGAGCACTCTTTATAATGATGATGATGATGATGATTTCACACTTAATTTATGCGCTTTTAAAATTATTTTGGCCTAAATCTGACACAAAAAATTAAAATTAAAACGATTGAAGAAAAATAAAATAAAATGAAGGCTTAACGTATATAACTTAACTTTAAGTATCATATACACATAAAAGAGCCAGCAGCTTAACATGAAATGTACCACCAATGTACCAATTTAATGTTTCAAGTTGTTTTTTTCGTTCAAGATCTTGAATAAACATGGCGAGCAAATTAATACATTATACTTTCTATATTCATTAAGATTAATGAGCCGTCATTTAATTTCATTTCTTGTGTTTTATATTCATTTTATTTTTATATGTTTTTATATACACTGAGTGTGTGCAACGTAAAAAATTAATTTAAATAAACCAATGCTCAGTTTTTTGCTTTGGGAGGTGCTTACAACAACTTAGAAAAAAAAATCAGCTATTCAATATGATACATAAAAAAAATAACTAAACAAGTTATTATGAAAAAAACACATTTATTATTAAATGTTTTTGTTTTTTTTTTATATAATATTATAATTTTTAAGTAAAATGTGTCCCAATCAAGTTTTTAATGACTTTATTTGAGATATTTAAATGAAAAAATTTGAAATTTGGTTGTTTATTGAAATGAGATATAAGATGAACGATTTAAATAAAAAAAAACAATAAAAAATGATACAAGGTTACAATGAAATTTTACATTTAAATTTGAATCAAGGGACTCAATTGCAACACAGATTAAAGATAAATTATCTAATTGATTGAAATTTTTCCTTTTTTATTGAGTTTATTAAGATTAAAAGAGATATTAAATGACAAGGCTTCGAAGTGTATGCAAAATTTGATATCATAATTATAAATAATAATAAACACA
This sequence comes from Culicoides sonorensis, assembly GCA_900002565.1. Lineage (NCBI taxonomy): Eukaryota > Metazoa > Arthropoda > Insecta > Diptera > Ceratopogonidae > Culicoides > Culicoides sonorensis. Next base: position 190,551 of record LN483468.1, on the reverse strand, counting down.
AAAAGTTAAATTTTATTTGAATACAAGTTTAATTTTATTGATTTTTTTCCTTAAATTTTATCATAATCATTACAATTCTACATATTTCTTTTATTTTTTTCTTAATTTAACACATTTTAACTACTTATTTAATTTAAATTAAATATGTTTTGTCATAATTCTGCTAGAAAAAAAAATATCTATATAAAATTTATACACTAAGATTATAATATATACAAATCAAAAGATCATTCAAACAAAATCGGTAGAAATTTATTATGATATTTTTTTTATATAAACTTTAATTATTAACATTAAAACATTAATTTAATCATAATATAAAATAATAAAAAAATTAAATGTTTATATTTACAAAAGTTTTAATAATTAATACAAAATTTATATTAAATTTTAACTTTTTTTAACATTAACATAACTTTGGCATAAAGAAACTTAAATTTTTTAATAGTAGTAAAAAAAATATATACAATCGTAAAATTGACGGAAAAAACAAATTTATTTAATTTTTTATTTTAGTATAATATGTGGCTTTTCATTCTAAAGTAAGTGCGATTCGCAATTTTCTATCAAAACACTTCACACTTTTGTTCTAAAAAAAATTTTGTTCCTGCATTAAAAATTGAAAAACAAGGGATTACATTTTTTATAAAATATTAAATTTTCGATGTTTTTGGACGAAAAATCTACAGGAGTGGTTTTGCTAGACGTAGAAAAAGCATATGACAGAGTGTGGCATCAAGGCCTTAAATATAAACTGCTCCGTAGAAGAACGCCAAAATATTAGATTAAACTGCTATATTCCTTTCTACAACAACGAACGTTCTATGTGGATGCTCAAGGAAAGAAATCAGCTTCCCATGGGATGCCCTATGGGCTCCCGCAAGGAGCTGTGCTGTCCCCGACATTATACAACATATATGCGTATGACATACCCAACATAAACAATTGTCAAATAGCACTTTTCACTGGTGACACGGCAATTTACTCATGTTCAAGACTAACAAAACTCATCATAAAAAACCTGGTAAGAGGAGTGAAAAAACTCAACGATTATTGTAAAAAATAGAATATAAGAACAAACGAGTCAAAAACCCAAGTAAAATTCTTCTCCAGGAGACGTATTAGCCCGTACTGCCATATCGAAAGTTCAAAATTAACAACAGTGAAATCGAATAGGTTACACACCAATAAATACCTAGGTGTTCAATTAGACAAAACGCTAACATATAAAAATCACACCAAGTATATAATTAAAAAGGCAGCATTTCGACTCCTTTACAGTCTTCTTAACCGTAAATCCAAGCTGAAGCTCAATTTAAAAATTGTTATAGCTTAAGATACCTTGCACAAATGTGTCAAATTTAATTCCAGTTAAATTAAAAAATATTTGATTGAAAAACCAGAGAAAAAATGAAATTAATATGAGAAAGACGCGTTTTCATGAGTAATAAATAAATAATTTAATAATAATTTAGTAATAATTTTCTATAAATTTCTACTCGATAAAAATTTTAAATAAATATATAAACATTTATAAGTTCATGAATAAGAAATTAAACCCTTGTTTTTCTGTTTTTAGAGCAGATATAAAATTTTTTGATAGACCTGTGCATTCAGATTGGTAAAATTAAAATTTATGAATCTCACTCACATTAGAATGAAAAGCCACATAATTCAAAATATATAAACTTAATTTTTGTAATCAAACGTTAACTTAAATACAAACATTTTAAAAAAATCATAAAGTTTCATAGTTAAAAAATTAATAATCATAATTTTAAAGATTCTTTTTTCATCATAATTTTAAAGATTCTTTTTTCATCATAATTTTGAAAGTTTTTATTTAAAAAAAATTTTTTAAAAAAAAATTTGAACAAAAATTCAATTTATTTTAAACTAAAAAAATATTTTTATAAATTAAAATGAAACAAATGTATATTTATATTAAAAATAATGATATATTAATTCATTATTTTATTTTTTATAAAACATTATTTAAAAAACATTTTTTTTTCTAATAGCAAAAAAAATACAAATCAAATCAAATAACGATTTTTTTCTGTAACATTAAACGAACATTAAACAGCTTCAAAGTAGTGAAGAAAAAAAACTGTAGAATTTATAAATAATTATAATTTTATATCATTTCTGTCTTGTATTATATACATCATTAAAAATAATAAAAAAAAACATTATACAGAAATGAATATATTAATAATATTTGTAAAAATAGTACTACTAAAATAATAATAATAAATTTTCATAAAATTTATTTTATTGCGATCACTAACAAGTGGCATGTATTATTTATAATTCTTTTTATATAAATGTACAACTTTTTCTATCATTACGTATATAATGAATATTATTAAAAAAAATATATATAATGTTAATTTGTTTTTTTTATATATATGAACATTGAACATGTAGTAAAAAAATATTTATTATTGCATCTCCATCTCAACTGACTGAGAAAATTTTATGAAATGTTTTTTCTAATATTTTTAATATAAATATTATTAATTGTTATTTGTTTTTCATGTAAAAAAATATACATTTATATAAAATAATTAATATACATATTTTAATGTATACAATATTTTTATATGACAAACATTGATTCATAATTTTATATTTTTTATTATTTGTACTTGTATGTCATTTTTTCTATTGATTGCGAATTCCCGTTTGCATTTTTACTCTTTTTTTGCATTTTATGATTAATTACAAGTTTATTATGAAATTTTGAGTATTATTATTAAAATAAAATTATTTTTGAAAGTACCATGTATACGTTAAATGTATAAAAAAGGCACCAAAGGTTCACATTTTATATACACACACTTTTGATTTAAATTTAATTGCTGTAACATGTTTGTCTCACTCCAGCTAATATATTGCTGAAATCTTCTTTGATTGGTTCTTGTCCGGCATATCCTTCGGGTACAAGTGAATAATTTGTATTTGGAATTGTATTGGCTCCGATCATTGCATCTACTTTTGTTGAGCCACTCAATGTTTGGGGTGATGTTAATTGTTGTTGTTGCTGTTGATTTTGTTGTTGTTGCTGCTGCTGCTGTGCAAATTGTTGATAGTACTCTTGTTGATTATTCAAGACTAACCCGTTATTTTGTGTTGGATTCAAGGGTAATGTTGATGGAATACTTTGTTGATGATACGCTGACACTGAATTTGAATGATTTCCATGATATTGCTCATACTCATTGAAATTATTGTTATTTTCCGTGTATTTCATGTATTTGTCCATTTCCTCATTGGACATTTCATTCACTGTGGTGTTATGTGTAATGTAATTATTTTGATATGTATTTGGATATGAGGCATAACTTGTAATAACTGAAGTATTTCCGTAATATGTGTCCATGTTATTTTGATTTGAGGTGGAATGTTCTTTTGTGGAGTGATGTGTGTTGCTACTACTGCCTGCACTTGAAGCACTACTACTCACCATACTGCCATGACCCATATTGGAGTTTGTGGTTATTAAGGAACCACCCAGATTCTGTTGATCTTGACTTGTGGGTAATGGAGGGAAATATGTTCCTGTTACGATATGTCCTTGATCTAGGGCACTTCGATTACTGCACATCACATACATGCCATTTACGACTGCTGCGATTGTGGTAGGTGCTGAAGTCGATGAAATGTAACGTTTTTCACCCAAATTTGAGTCATAACTTGAATAGCGTTTGTCATTTGTCGTATTATAATTGTATTTTTTCGCTTCACTTGTTTGATCATAAGGAATGTACTCACGTTTTGATGGATCATTGCTATCATATGAATAGGATTTTGATGGACTATGATAATTTGTACTATTCATTTCACCATATCCATGATCTTTTTTCGAGATTTTCTCATCATAATTTTGATGCATTGCTGAATCCTGTTCAAATGGACTTGGAGGTGTTGGCAGGGCATTTACAACATCATCCATTTTATTTGAAGTATTATTGATTTCAGTCATGCCAGTCACTGATTTACGATTCCGACTATTCGGTTCCGGACTATTAGTAGGACTGGGTTCAGGTGTATGCAGAGCATGAGTAGCACCATAGTGTGAATATGGATATGGACTCATGCAATTTCCATCGCCATACGGAGATGGAGTGTCATTGTTTGATGCATTAACTGGATTGTTAATCAAGTTGTTTGTGGCAGGAGGACCTGTGTTAGTTCGGGTTTTTGTATGTTTTCGTCGACGTGGACGATACTTGTAATTGGGATGTTCTGTCATGTGGATAACACGGAGACGCTCAGCTTCCTCGACATATGGACGACGGTCTTGTGGAGTGAGGGAACGCCATTTTTTACCTGTAATGAAATAATAATAAAAAAAAAATTAATTTAAAATGAATCGGCATAACAACAAAAGTTAATTAAGAGTTCCTTTACCTCATCCAGACTCATTCAAAATTTTTAATGTCTTATTACTATCATAACACCTCTTTTTTTTGTTTGACAAAAATGTCTCTCTAATTAATTCCGAGAAAGCACAAGTCAAGTCAACATATCACACACAAAAATGTTTTAATTTGCAATTTTAAATTCAGAACACACCAAAATTTCTTGATATATGAAAAGACAGTCTCGAAAATACCTCATAAAACTCCATATAAATATTATTAATATTAAAACATTTTTGATAAATCAATCATAAATATTATTGCACACACATTTTAAAATGAAATATTCCTCAAAACAAAAAAACTTCAAAATTTCGACGTGACATGAATTTTTACTTTAATCAAGTATTTACGAGTTCAAGTGAGAGAACTGTAAAAATGCGCAAAATTTATGATATGATGATTTAAATGCTAATTAGATACAAAAAATTGTAAGGTGTTGAAAATTGAGTCAATTTATGCGTTCAATTCAATTAACAAATCATAAATTTCAATTTTTACTTATCTCATCTACTTAATTTATTGCAATTTAAAGCAACCTAATTGGTGTCACAAAAAGCGTAAAACAGGATTATCATTATTATGAATATAAATCACATCAAGGTATAAATACAACATAAATTAGGAAAAGTTGTATAAGTGAAGTAATCCCTTGAAGCAAGTCTTCCTGATAATCATTATCTTAATCTGTTTGCCTCGTTTTCGCACTCTTTTCTGCTTAAAAACTTGTGACATTAATGGTAATTGATTATCACACCAGCACCCAAACATAAGCACTTTTATAATATGCATTGTGTCGTGTGAGTTTCGTTTGATCGCGGTGGTAAAAATAAAGTAACAAGAAGAAGATTGTTTAACATCAGTTTTTTTCTTGCTTTTATCTTCATATTTTTTTTTCAATTTATATACATGATGATGCTGTTGTTGTTGTAAATTATGTTGAACAAGGAATAAATAAATGAACATCATAAATAATAATAATAATGTTTAACACAGTAGCTGATCTCTAAATGTATCTTATACGATGGATATTTAAAGTGTGATTTTTTTTGTTGTTGTTACGCATTTCATACATTTTGCTTTATTTTTCATCACCATTTTTTATTATATTGAAACTTTACAGGACGTTCCCGATAAATGCAATCAATTGAATTTTTAACAGGATACGTCTTTGAAAATCGGTTTTGCATAAAAAAATGTGGCAGTCTCAAACTTATTTTTTTCCCGAGACCTTAGAGTACCCTAAGTCCGAATCTATTCACATTTAAATCTAAAGTACAAGTTTTGATGTGTTATTTTCAGCAAATTTAAGCCCATTGAACAAAATTTCTATTATAAATAGTGATATTTTTTTATAATAAAATACTCTATATTTTTGTACGCGATAGTTACCAAGTATGTTCCAAAAGTTGTAGCCTACCACCTGTTAAGACAAGAGGTAAAGGCGCTAAGAATAATCGCAAACTGGGAAATACATCTGCTTTTAAGCACAGTAATAATGCTAGTACCAAGCCCGAACCACAATCTGGACTGAAAAGTTCGCCAGAAATTCAGACACTTATTCCAAGTATCTCGCTAAGACCAACAGCTGTTCACGAGGATTTGTATTGCAGCAACCTGGCGATAAAATCAATGATTTTACGCACACGTTCAAAAACAATTTATTGCCGTAAAGCATTGAAAGAGTACCCACATCTCAATAATTTCAAATTTTCACGTGGTAGTTTGAAATTTTCAGCATGTTTACTGAATTGGTAATGGGCGCTTTTGATAGCTTGTTCTGAAAAGAAGCCCAATGACATGAAATCGGACTCATGAAATTTTAAAAAATGCATTTTTGGAGTCATATTGATTGCCAGTTTTTTTACTTCTTCAAAACATTCGTTAATCTTTTCATTATAATTTGAATCTAAAGTTTATCCAAAATATGATTCCACAACGTTTGGAAACTTTGTAAAAATATTGATATATTTGTTGCCTATAAGGAAGCCCTAGTTGGAACTTACTAGGAAGATCTGTGAGTCGATAAAGAATTTGTAGAGGGGCATTTTTAACTCTTGTGTTTGAGTATTGAGCAAATCGTTCCAATTTTTTCAATGTCGATGATCTTTAGATTGGATTGTTTTAATTTTTAACGGTTGTCCCTTTAAGCTCCGGTCCCTAAGTAGAGCCGATTGTCTCGTTGTGTGATCAAAGTATTTGTCTTTGAAAGCTTGTTTCAACATTTTTTCACCCTGTTGTGCGTAAATGTCTAAAATTTAGGCACTCAAGACCTAAAAAAAAGATACGATGCATAAAAAACAGGCAGCCAAATAAAACCTAAAGAATGTGTAGGGTGATGCCTAAAATTAAATGCATCTAAAAACGCAAAATCGACGTTAAATGAATTTTTTAAAAAATCATCTTATAAAATCGATTACGATTACCAACTACTTGGGGTAAATTCGATTATTTCGAGAGCTCACTGTACCAAAATGTAAAAATATTCATTTACTCATATTTATGGCACGTGTCCAATTTCAATTTTTTTTGCCTTCGTTTTTTACATACACGATTAAATTTATTGTAAATTTTAATAAATAATAATAAAAAAGGAGCATACAAAAAAAACTAAATGATTGTATGTTAAAATTAATGTTACTGGACACTATTTATATGATAAAAATAATAATTTACAACCACTCTCTTAACATGCCTGACAAAATTGGACAGAACAAGTTGTAAATAAATTAAATTGAATTCAGCGGAACACTTTAAATGTTTTTAATTTAGTGCAAAAATGGAAGCAAATAATTGTAAAATGAAATGAGTATAAAAAAGTGCAACAATCACATTGATTACTTATGAAAAATGGCATTTTGTGGGGATCATCAATGAATGTGGTAAGTAATTGAATATAATTTATTAGCATTTTAGGATCATTATGCGTGAATTTTCATATGGTAATGAAATTTCTTGTAATTTCATAGTATAGTTAAAAAATTTGACAATCACTAACTTTGACCGTTCGACCAAAGAAAAAAAATGGCTTTCAAAGTAAATGTGAATTTCATGTTGAAAAAATCAAAAATCTAACTGCGTTAATGCTCATTTCCTTTTTCATGTTAATTTTATCAATTTACACCACATGTATCACATTGAAAGCATTCAAAATTAATTAGTTCTGGTCACCATCATCATTCGTCATGTTCATATGTGGGCAAAAAAAGTGTTGTTTTAGTGTATTTTTTTAGTGATGATTTTCATTTAAATTTAGTTTCTTGTCGTAATTTCATTATGTGCTTCCTTTATTGCATGAGTGGGTGCTTATACAAAAGATTATTCAACTTCTTGCCAGCGTGTCGTACAAGATTAGTCCATTTAAGTGACGATATGGTCAAGTGAAGACAAATTTTTGGAATGAGTGTTGAAATTTATGACAAATTATCTATGAAAAAAGTATAAAATTTGAATCGAAAAAACAAATTTCATTCAAATCACGTCCAATTAATGTAAGTTAGGTCATGACCTGATCAGAAGCATAATAATTGGAACTAATTGATCCAATTAATTAGCATTACAAATCTTAAAACATCGCTTTAATGCAACTGAAACACACACAGGCAAAAGTTGCATGAATGAATTTTGAAATATTAACATTTTTTGCATTAATTTACATTTTTCTTACATCTCTTTTACATTTAAATACACACACACATACACAGTTCCATCTATCATTTGAATTTTTTTAACTGAACGTTCATTTTATTGTATAATATTTTTTTTGTATTTTTAAAATATTTCATAATAATTTGAACAATCTAGCTCTGGATATTTATTTCTTTGTTAATAATTTCAAATGCATTTTTTTTTCTAAGATCACGCTAATTTTTTTACATATTTACATATGAATATGAAAAAAGTAGTGTTTTAATTATTGTTATTGCATTCACCTAGAAATTTTTCATAATATTCGTATATTGTGTTGTCATAATAACTTTAAAAAACTTGTTAATAATCATGACTTGCGGCATATACGAAAAATTTAAATAAAAATGATAATTTTTCCTAAGAATATCTCATTCCAAAGTTATAGGTTACAACCTCACTTCAACTTGTTACCACATATATATACAAAAAATATAATTTATACGTAATGCTAGTTGTCTATTAATTATACAGATATAGAAACACATATATATTTATTATCATGATTATTACTATGATTAAAAGAGAAAAAACACGCAAATATAGTTAAAAGTAAAAAAAAATCAAATGAAATGAAATGCGTAGTGCAAGGCAAACAATTTTAACTCCATATAAGAGTTATAACAAGAATAATATTAAGAAGAAAAAAACCAGTTGACCCTTTACTTACAACTTTTTACTTAAATAGATATGAAGAAATTTTCCCAGATTGTAAGTGATTCTCACGGAGACTCAACGAACCGTATCACGATGAATTTTAGTATTTGCTTTAATTTAAAATAAAAAACTTATCTATACAGAAGAAATTTAAAAAATAAATTACAATTCAGCATTTGGACATTGAGACATAGAACAGAATCATGTGTTTATTTGTTTTGTAAGACATCATTTCATTTGTCATGGAATATCGTTGATTATTCTGATGAAATTTCAACTGAATTGAGAGAAATCAGATCGATTACTGTAATTTTTAATTTTATTTTTATTTTATTTAATTTTTAGCGATGTTCGTGCAATCAAATGGAAAATAACGGGAATTTTTTAATTAATTATTATGACGTTAATGAATTAAAAGTAATTTCTTTTAATTACTACACATGTATATTTAACTGAGATTTCATAGAAGCAAGGTTTGATTGATGGCTGGTTGGATGGTAAGAGAATATTTGATAGAACAAAATTTGCATTGACGTAGATGGATTTTACATTTTGCACACGTGATATTGTCATGAAATAATACTGAGAGGAGAGCAGTGAAATTTTAAAAAGTAAACTGACATTGGCAGATCCAATATGAGGAAGTTCAAGGAGCTCCTAAGAACTATCTGATCAGGTAAGATTTCTAGGGCGGTCTCAACAGAAGAGAACCAACACTCAGACCTACAGACGGATCCATTGTGCATACCATTATCATCATATCATCATATGAAGAAGGAACCAAATCTAGAGAAACAACTAAAGAAAGAAGTTCATTAGACCTGGTTCAGTTCAGGAAAGTGACCACATCTTCTCAGAAAGCTAAGCAGGGCAGACACCTTCACTTTTATGATGGAATCAATATTGGGGAAGTACTCACCCAGCGTTATTCCACGCAATCTAGCATGCTGGGACATACACAAAGCAGCGTTTGCACATCCGATCTCTTGAGTCAAAATGACTGAGGTGATAGTTTAGAGCACAATGACCAGTGAACATACCAACTGAAACTCTGAGCTCAGTACGGTTCAATCTGATCAGACCAAAGAACTAAGATCCGAGCTTTATTTTAGATATTCTCCGTGATGATATGGGTTCGATATCAATAATCCGCTTGAACCATCAGTAGTGGGATGGGGTATTTCTACTAGTGACGACATTGCTTAACTTAAAATGCCGTTTTAAGTTCATATGCTTCTACTCCTCTGATTTAACTTCACACAACTGCCACTTAACTGCAAGAATTTTTTAACTACAGCAGTCCTCCAAAGACAAATTGAAAAAAAAAATGTAATATTCTGAAAAAGGCTTGAGAACTTTGAACCATGGCTCAGTCAAATTTTCATCGCCATTGGCCACTGGTTCCTTTGAACAGGCTCTCATGTGCCAAAATTTAAACCTTTAAGTGTTTTTTCACAGCAAAAAACATATGAAACTGTTCCTCGATGACCACACATGGCTTTACAAGTCAAAAATTTCAATTTCCATTGCGATTCCAATAGAATTTTGATCAAAATTTAAAATTAAAAAATTTAAATGAGTTTGTAAGTAAATGTATTTTCAATTTTTAAAAAGGAAACGATAAACTTACAATAATCTGCAAAATTAAAACCAAAACATCATTTAATCGGCAACATTTCTTTGAAGTTGTCTCACGTGACAAACAAACTAATCAGGATTCATCGAAAAAATTCTAATTTAAACTTTTTATTTCCAATATATCTCTAAACAATAATAAAACAAAAACCGGTATGAATTTTAATTAATTATCACATAAACAACGCTAATCACCGAATAAATACTCATTTCAATCGATGTCGATTTGATCAAGTATGGAAATTGAATAATTTTCCATTAAATTACCAATTTAAACCTGACCTTATGATTTTATTATGATTTTAACTTGTTTGGTTTTTCAGGTTAATCGGATTTCGATCATGATTTCCATTAAAATGATTACTCATTTGCTGTTCTGCTACCTTAAAGAAATATTGTCACGGAATTGTAATAAATAAGTAACACTATTATGATATTTTTTTTTTCAATAATCACGTAAATTGCATTGATGATGAGCAATAATGTGAAATCAACATCATCATCATAATAATTAAAAAAAATAATAATGGAATTGGAAAAAGTGGCGCGCTCTCCTCTTAAAATGGAATGATGATTTATTTTAAATTTATTTATATTCAAAGAGAAAAAATTATCAATAATTCATGTCATTTGCTCGTTATTTGATTAATTCCGAAAATAAATAAATAAATAAACACACAAAACCACAAAATAACTATACATAACACCTTCAAAATACATATTAATTTTAATAAATCACATTGTGTGTACAAAAAGAAAAGTATTCAAGTGTGACACATAATATTTAATAATAACAACAAAAAAAGTAGTGTATGTGTGACATAAAGTAATCATAAAATAATAATAATTGAGTTGAAGTCGTGCAAAAATTGTAATTTAATTCTTTGGACTGTTCAATTTATATTCAGTTTATTTTTTTTCTTCTTTATCATCATCATCATAATAATAATACTATGAATAAAAGAAGTAAAGAAGACGAGACTGTAAGTTATGATGATCACAGAATTTAAATAAATGTTTATAATGATGATCATCATCATCATGATCATGAAGGTAAAATACATGTATGGATATTATGATGATGAGTTATTTCTTTTGATTTGCACATTTTTTGAGAAGACAAAACAATCATAATAATTGAGAAATGAATAACAATATAACACGAGCCACGATAAAATTTATGTATTGAGGTAAGTAAAATTTCTTTTTTTTTGTTAATTGAATGAAATATGACTGTGTCTCATTTATTTTTTAAATTTCAATTCAAGGTAATCATATATTTTATTTTTAGGAAAAGCCATGAAGACCATGTTCAAATTGTAATACATTACAGAAATAGCCCATTTTATATAACGTAGAAGGTGGTCAGATCAGATTTATAAAGCCTACACTCAAGCCATCAGTCGGACCTTTTTTGCATATCCATCATCATCATCATCAGAGGACATATTAATATTGATGGTAATGATGTCGCTGATAGGTTAGCTAGAGAAGGATCAGCAGGAGAAGAACCTTGCTTAGGTATTGCACTAACAACGGCTAAATCTGCCATATTTGAATAGCTTATTGACAAATCAACTATGTAATGGGAAGATCAAAGCAGACATCTACACACCTTCATACCAAAGAGATCAGTAGCGTGCACAAGAAAGCTGCTAGGAATGAGTGTAGTTCAAGTAAGGGTATTTGTTGCATTCCTTTCAAGCCATTCTAGAGTGCTTAAACACTTGAAAACTACGAATCTTAGCGTTACCGAAGAATCTGCAGAATCTTTGAAGAAGAACAGGAAACTGCAGAACACATGATTTGTTTCTGTAGGGGTCTCTAAAACAGAAGAAGACGTTACTTTGGGTGTTTGCATGGACAAGTAAACTCAACCGCATTGTTCAAATTCAAACTGCATGTAATCCATGACTTTTATGAAAGCAATGAGCACTGTGAAGAGTGAGTATAATCTAGGGTAAGTCGTAAGATAGGCCACAAAAATCCCAAAACAAAAGTGGCTGGGGATGGTACACCTTTACTTAATCATCATCATCATCAAAGGGCCTTAACTTTTATCCTGTCATCCCAAGTTGTCACCACCTTTATCTAGCCTTTAACTCAAATTGAGCACCCGGAAAAGGAGGGTTTAGAGATGGTAAAGTTCCATGACCGAAGTGAGAATCAACCTGCCAACCTCAAGAGTGATAGTCTAACACTGCTCACCTTGGCCTTGTATTCAAAATACATTGAATTCATCAGAATATGACTGTCTCGTTAGTCTCATTAGGCTCTTGGTTAAATGCTCAGCTTTTCAAGTGCTAGGAACTCACTTAGACTGAAGACGATCATGACTCATGATGATGATGATGATGATTACAAGATGGCATTACCCATCACAGTCACTCATGTTGGGCTTTTTATGGCCTATACTACTAGACCCTAAGTATCTAACAGCATACGCCAAACCACCACCATCGGACCTTAGCTTTTATCCTGTCATCCGAAGCAGTCGCATCTCAAATCAGAATAATTATTATAAATCAATACAACAACTATAAGACTGATCATCACTCATTTAAACAGATTTTACTATCGCATTTCCTCAAACTACGATTGCATTGAATTCAGTGCAATAACCTCATAAAATTAATGTGCCTTTAAGGAATTGTAATATTTTTATGTTATGTTCATTGCAATAAAAAACTAGGTTATAGCTAAATTGTAATTTGATATTTAAAACCTTTTAATGTTTCTACTAATATTTTTATGAGTTCTATTTCGCTACTTAAATTTACTCATTGAATCTTGAATGAAATCCCACAATTTCACATATAGTGCAAAAAACTCATAGATTTCAAATAAAGTTTTTTACTTTTAAAGATCTTGTAAATCAACATTGACCAGACACATTGATAAGTGTCATGAGACATTAATATGTCATGAGGGTGTGACGATGATCACTGATTATTATTGTTATTATCGTGATTCTTTTAATAAAAAAATTGAAAAAAAAAATCATGCTGTAAAATAATAATAATAATAATTATAATCAGGATGACACGGTGCAGAACGTCATTATATTTGATCTTCGTCTGTTTACAACAACAACAACAAAAATTACTTAATTTAAGGTTACAGAATTTGTATACGACAATCGGAAATAAAAGACAAAATTGATGGAATATCGCACCCACACACACAGATACAAATAATTATTTATATTCAGTTCAATCATAATCATAATAATAATGTTGATCGACAGTGATATATCTTTTGATGTTTATCATGGTTCTCTGGAATAAGAGCTTAAAAGAAAAATATTCAATAAAAGAGATCAAAAAATGAAATGATCTGTATATGAATTAAGCGCGTGCTCCATAGGGAATTATGATGATTGATCATTATCCCATACTGAGATTTATTGTATTTGAGTTCTAATTTCAATTTCATATTAAGGTAGAACGTAAAATACTAATTCCAGGAAAAAAAGTTGTGCATAATCGTCATTTGTAATATATTCAAATCATTATAATTTTATTCTAGATACATAACATGAAAAAGAAAAAATAAATAAATAGTAATAGATAAAAAAGAAAGAATAAATGATAGTTTATGATAAATAAATTGGAGGCACGCTTCATTCCGGAAAATATTGGTGAATGATTAGAATACTAAGTGACGTCACGGGCACACAAATTTATTTTATTTGATAAGCAAACAAAGTCAACATATAACGAATATTGAATTTTAAAGAACTGATAGATCACGGTGGGGTTGATTACTTTGACATTTGGATCAAAATTATTTTTTGTTTTAATCGAAATTGTCTTGAAAATGCTTTTTAAAAGGAAATTTCATTTCAAAATCGTGATCAGTGAAATAACATTACATTATGAAAGGATTCAGTAAGATTCTGGTCAGGCACAGCCAAATTCATCCCACTGTGAATTATGTATCGATTTGTATTTAATAATAAAATGACAATATTTTACAGTTCATTGAGCAGTAAATTTAAGATTCTCTGCGTAACTAAATAAAAACAAAACAAAACGCACATGAAAAAAAAATATTAAAACGGCATATATTAATGTCAACCATTTAATAAGAGGTTAATGACCATTACTAACCAGTGTAATATTTTTTGTTTAACTTCTATTACTTTGACTAGCACAACTAATGATTTTTTTTATGTATAATTTTATTCGTTTAAGGTAAAAAATTGCTTCTTCCTGTTTTTTTTTCTTCTTCATTTACATTATAATTATTGTAATGATGTTAAATTTTGACTATATCATGTGTGAATGCTTCATCAATAAGGCACTGACTCCAAAGTGACCTTTTCGACCCGATGGAAATTCTGATCATCTTTCATTGAAATCATGATATTGCTAAAAATGAGTCAATCTCAATCTCAATTAGATCAAATTTGATATCAAAATGATTGAATATGGCAAAGAACTTTTGTATTCATGTTCTAAAAAATACAAATAATGGAGTGCAATCAGGTGTAGAACACACATTTTATTGTACTTGTACATGTATTATAAATTTTTCAAGACTAAAGTTGAATAAAATTACAAGCCATTTCGGTTTATTGGAGTAACTTAACTTCAAAAATGTTCAAATACAATAACAATAGTTATAAACAATACATTTTGCATACATACACACACACAAATCTTGAAATTATTATATAATGAATGAATGAATTATGCAAACATTTTTATTTGTTTGTTACAGGAATTGTTTGAATTCAAAAACAAATGTCAGAACACTGGAAGTAAAATACACTGATTTCTGTGTTGGTTATGTTCAAAACAAGTTTCGTACAGTTTAGTTGCATTGAAAAAGGTATAAAAATATTAAAATTATATCAAACATGTAAATAATATTCTAAACACATGTAAAAATTGCAAAAAAAATGAGTCGCCAATTGGTGTTTCGTGATTTGAGTGCAAAAATTGATAATTTTTATGGTATAATGTGTGTGCAATTATGTGATTATTGTTGTCACTTTGAAAAAAAAATTAAAGTTCATAAAATAATGCAAATTAAAATGTCCAGGAAATATGAAATAAAATTGTAATTTATTTGAATTTCATTAATGAATTTCTCGTTTCAGAAATTTCTATTAACCCTTTGACCTGTAATGTATCCTCTGTCGGTAAGGAAATTGCTCGATCACACAAAAAATTGTAGGGTGTGATCGTGAACGATAACTGAGCGTATTTGAGGGACTGAATTCAGTTTCGATCAAAACAATTTCCATGTTTTTGAGAAAAAAAATTGTAAACAACTTTTGCATACAAGCTTTTTATACAAGTGGGATATAAACGGACAGACGACATGAGTGCCAAATTGATCATGAACGAAACATGAGCGTAATTGAGGGACTGAATTCAGTTTTGATTCAAAAAATTTCGATATTTTTTGAAAAAAAATTTTGGAAACAACATTTACAAACTTTTCATATATGTTTGACCCTCAGGCATCTAAGTGCCCTCAATTCACGTTTCCTTTTCAAATCAAGCGGATATGACCATAAAAATGAAAGAAAATCCTTATCAAATTCAATTCCTCATTGAAATAAGTGCAAAAAGTCAACAATTAACCCGCATTAATAAATTAAAATGGAAAGCTCTTTAAAATCATTTTTATTACAAATTTTATAGGGATTCCATGTTAATTGTTAATGTAAAAATGTTAAATGTAAATAAAAAATTAATATTAAACAACATTAAATTTAATGCGATTTTTAAGTATAATTAACTTCCGAAACATTTTTAATTTTATGATTATTTTATGTATATTTGATAAAACATTACAATTAAAAAAAAATAAAGAAATTATAAAATAAAAAAAAAATATTATCAGTATAAATTAGAGAGTGAGCTACAGTGACATACAGATACGTTCAGATTGTGTCGTGATTTTATTTTTCTTTTATTTTTAGGAAGCGTCACGTTAACTTTTTATTAAAATCCGTTACAAGCTTACACCTTTGAATATTAATTAAAAAATTATGTTAAAATGTTTATATACAATTTTTTGAGTATTTTTTTCATTCTATGTCCATTCTATGCTATGTTACATGAAATGTTGGAATCAAATAACACTTCCGATTAGTTGAAGCATGAATAAATATAAAATTGAAAATAAAATAACTGTAAATATGTTTTAGATTCAAATCCAAGTCAATTGTGCATTTACTTAACCCTTTATTGGATGTCAAATTCCATTGCATTATATTGTAATGCATTTAATTGTATCCAGTTGCAATTGAAGGGTTAAATAAAAATAAAATAAATAATAAAAATATGAAAACATAAGTCATAAATTTTCATATGTAAAATAAACTTCCACTCATCATCATTCATTTACATACATGGAGTCTTGATACCTTGCTTTCCATAAATTTAAAATAAAATAAAAGTTAACTGCAGTAGCGATGCAAATTCTTTTAAGTGTACATTTAAAATGAAATAAAAAATATAAAAATATGATTATTATCGAAGAAAGAAAATAAATTTTCATCTTTTTTAAATGCATAAACGGTAATAACAATTTGACATTTGAATAATTATATTGCGAACGACCGTTATTTCAGTAAGTTAGCTTGCAAATCATTATTTTACGGTATAAATGAGTTTCTAAACAACAAAAAAATTATATTCAATGAAAAAATAATGTAATAAATCAGAAAATAATGAAAGGTAGTCGTTTTTGTAAACTTTTAAGAATTCCCTTTAATGATATTTTTTTCAGAGGATTTCACTTCAAAGGTGGCTATTTCAATATTTTTTAATATTAAATGAAAAACAGTGGCAAAATTTAACTTTTTTATAATGCATATTTAAATTTTTTTACTTCAATCGTTTCGGTTAGTTGAGTAGTGAACCATCTGATATTAAAATGATATAAACTTTATATAAAACGCATGTCGAGAATATATTTTTTTTTATTTGTACACATCAACCAAGGGATCGTCATTTCCGGTTTAGTTTCATCATTTTTTTTTTCAAATACAAACAGACATTACATTACATTTTACAACAACAACAAAACACATCATGTATCATTCATGTGACACGAGACGATTACTTTTGGTGTGTCTGTACAAGTCGTGCCAATTATAACTCGAAGATGGTGTGTATTTGAGTGTAGTGCACTACGAGTGATGTGTGATTGATTAAATGCATTTGAAGGAAAAATATTTCTTGTTAATTTTAGTTTAATGTTTTTTTTTGTAATATGAAAAGAAAAAAATGAAAAAAAAATCATTTGATTAAGGTGGGGCTTTAAAATTAATTTGAAGCGTAATCATACTTTGAAATCTTTAATAACATGATAATTAACGTTGTTAATTTTATTATAAGATTACAAAAAAAATGTATAATTATGAGTAATAATTTTGTGTATCATCTTTTAGAAAGTTAGATGAATATGAAAAAAATTTGAATTTCAACATGATTTTTTGACATGTGAGAGAATTGATTGATTCAATGTTCAAAATAAAAAAAAAATGTAGAGTCCCTTTAAAAAAACTTGATCAAAAAACCACTGGATTTGGGTCACAGCCCTCCAACTAACTCGTATAGTCAATGCAAGTCAGGGGTGACCCAATTAATTGCCATATTCGACAAAGAAAATGATTTTTATCTCATTTTCACTTAAATAGTTCAATAATCTCCCGCAAAATGTGTGTGGCGCTTATTTCAATCTAAGCTAACTCCCTATGAAAAGAGAACAGTGTCTTTAATTTCAATTTAACACTGATTACTCTAACTTTGACTTCATTTCTATCATGCTAAGTGTAATTAAATTAAAATTAAAGAAAAAAAAAATAGAAACATAAAATGCATAAATTACAAAGTTCATCGACTCAACGGCACCTTTTTAAAAGTCACACTATGAAATTATAAATTAAAATTAAAATAAAGCATAAAAATGTACAGTTGCTTTCAAGTAGCTTTATCATCATCATTATATGTGTTTTTTTATATATAAATTTCAAAGAAACAGCAAAAACGCAGTAAGATTACTTTATGCCATAAACACCATTCCAGTAACCGTCAGAGCTCTGTTATTTATTTCAATATGAATAAATTATTTTGCAACTTGCTAAACTTAAAACATAAAAAAAAATGTAGAGTAAAATTAATGTAATAACAAGTTGAAAATTAATCTATTGTTGTGGAAAAACATGCAGAGCACACACAACAACAACAACGAAAAAAATATGTACAAGTTATTACACTCGACATGCGATATATTAATAAAACACTTGTTGATCAACACACCTAACATACATGGATATGGATATTTTTCTTCTTCTTTGAAGGTATGTGTGTTAAGAAGTTGAAAAAAATGGAAAAAAATACCATTCATAACAAAGATTTTTCCCATGAAAATCTCCCACAGTCCAAATTTATGTTGTTGCGTTGCTTTAATTTTATATCTTTTTTTTTCATTAAATTTATGATAATATTTTTTTATTATCATTCATTATTTTTATTATTACGGTCTGTTATTAAAAATAAATATAGCAAAGTCAGGCACTAAGTATATATGGTTATTTTATTTAATTTAATTTAATTTGGTTTAATGAGCTTACATGTAATTTTACAGTTAAAGGGTTGGATTTTGTGTTTCATTAAATTTTATAAGAAATAAAACAACTTAATAAGGTTTTAAATTAAATTTCTATCAACAAAATCCTGAGCTGAATTAATTTATGATCATTTTTTTAAAATAAAACCTCTAAACAACCTCTAAAAATAAAACGTCTTGGGAATAGCTCTAAGACGGCTATCAAATACTTTAAAAGACCATCAAAAACCTAAGACCACTGTAAAAAATTTAATACGATTACCTAAGTCCTAATACGACTGTCAAAGATCTAAAACGGCTATCAAAAACCTAAGACGACTGTCGAAAATTTAAGACGATCACCTAAGTCCTAATACGGCTATCAAATACTTTGAAAGATCATCAAAAACCTAAGACGGCTGTAAAAAATTTAATACGATTACCTAAGTCCTAATACGACTGTCAAAGATCTAAAACGGCTATCAAAAACCTAAGACGACTGTCAAAAATTTAAGACGATCACCTAAGTCCTAATACGACTGTCAAAGATCTAAAGCGGCTATCAAAAACCTAAGACGACTGTTGAAAATTTAAAACGATCAGCAAAGTCCTAATACGACTGTCAGAAATCTAAGACGGCTATCAAAGACCTAAGACGACTGTCAGAGATCTAAGACGACCATCAAAGACCTAAGCCAACCATTTAATGTTTAATGAGCTTTGCATTTGACTCAAAAATCTGATTTAAAATCCTCAAATCAACAAAAAATCCTGCAATATTAATTGACGAATGTATATCATTTCCATTTAAAATACAACTCCAAGCCCAAACACATTACGTACTCAAGTAAATCTACAACAAAAATGAAAAAAAAAACTGATACCGTGAAGTCAAGTTAAGCAAAGCAAAAAAAAATATTGTATTAAATTTATATCTGTACCACAAAAATAACCAATAACAGATCTGTAGGCGGGCTTATTAAAAATATACACTAAATATATAAATAAAAGTAAAGTACGAACAGATACAAAAATAAAAAGTATAAATAAATATGTATATTGAATCAAATCATGTGAAAGAGATAAGTGTAGATTCGGATTTTTCATTTTAACTGTAGCGTACCGGCATCGGCATCTCATGATGATGTTCATTCATTTTTTATTGCTGTATATCATTAATTTAATGTACTGGACGTGATAAAACTTGTTCATTTTTCATTGAATGAATTACTAAACTTTATGGTTTACTCTTTCTAACTCATTTAATTTATTTATTTTTTAGTTTAATGAGGTTCGGTTTGAATTTTAATCGTATAATGATGATATTAAAACACGATGATGATCATCATTAATAATAAATATATGTAATTATAATTTTTATTCACTTAATTTTTTATTTATTTATTATTTATGAATATAAAACAGTGTCACGACAAATGAAGACGACAAAGGTATCCACCGTGTTTCAATACAAATAATTGAAATGTGATTAAATTTCATACGTGAATGATAAACATGGCGCGTGGGTGCTCTCTCTGTTAATAGAATTGTTGGAACAAGAAACATTTTTAACATGAAACTGAATCAATTTCTTCTTATTAAATTTTTAATGTCAATTTTTGATACCAAATCAAAAATATTTAAAATCACAAAATTAAGTCAAAAATAAATTACTTCATTAACATAAATTAGCATAATTTAATTTAACTGCAACAACAACAACAAAAAAAACGGTACAAACTCACATTGTAATAGAAAAAAAAAATTAAATAGGCTTGATTTGAACTTAAAAAAGTGTGTACATACAAAACCACACCTTGCAACACATGATTGTACATTAAAATGTAATTTTATGTATTTTTTTTTCTTTGAATTTAATGTTTAACATGAATGATGAGCTTCAATTTTGATTGAGTACCCAAATTTAAAATAGATTGACGGATCGTAAATTTTTTACACACAAATCAAGACACTTTTGGAGTTTTTATGTATTTAAATGGATACAAATTTCGTCTAGTGATTTAAATTTAAATAAAATCGAATGTGTGACCGGAAAGCAAAGCCATTAAAATAATGTCTCACAGACACATCATGACCATAAATAAAAAAAAATTTGTGTACTCACCCAACATTTTACTCAAATCAGCATTATGTAAATCCGGATTTTCATCTGCTAACTTTTTGCGTTCAACTTTTGCCCACACCATAAATGCATTCATTGGTCGTCGAATTCTTGGTTCTTTTGCTGGTTTCATGCTACTTGGATGTCCCATCTTGCCATATGGTTGTCGTTGCATTACACCATAATTTGCTGTACAAAATTCGCCATAACCCGAACTCATGCTACAATAATAGGGATCTTCCTGGGCGAGAATTGTCGTTGGTAGATCGGAATACGATGAATATTGTCCCATCAGTTGTGAATTTGAATTGAGAAGTGAATTACTTAAGGGGGACTGTGTTGAAAGGAGCATTGGACTGAAACCGGAACCCATGGAAGGACTTTTTGGTGTAAGCATGCCGTGTGAATTGATTGAATACATTTGGGGTGAGCCACTGTTTGGATGTGGCGAGCCGGCTGATGAATGACTTTGAAGGGGATGCACGTAATCCTCGTATGCTCTGTGGAATGTTGGTTGCTGGTGTTGTGGTGATCTGAAAAACATAAAAAAAAAACATTAAAATGTGAAATACGACAAAGTTAATTGCTCTTATTAGATTATCGTCAGTTGAAATCTTATCATCAAATTTTTTGCCACTTAATGCGTGACTATTTTTAAATTTACACTTAAATGAGTTTTATCTAAATTAAATTATCTCCTTCGCGTATATTCTTGATATCACATTCAAAACATTCATTCACATTTTAATTGTACTCGTCAAATTTTATATGAAAAATCTCACTATGACAGAATCGAGTAAAATCAAGATGAAATCACTCCATAAATTTCTGATCTGTAAAGTCAAACAAAAAATTAAACATGAAAAGATAAAAATGATCAATCAATCTCCACATATTTTGCATCACGAGATCAGTAGCGTGTGCTCGCATATCGTCCACCTACAGTGCCATGACCGTACTTTGATCAATATCAATCAAATCAACATTTTTATCTATGATTAATCAATTTCATTCACATTGAGCTCTTTTATCTCGCATTCATTCATTCATTCGCCTATTTATTTATTTACATTTTAGATCAATTTCAATTAAACTTCAAAATCGGATTTATTTTATTGCGATGTGTGTCTATTCGTGTTACACCTTGTTGAGACTTTATTATGACAAATGTTTTATTATTATTTCTGATCTAAATTTAATTTAATGGTAATTCATTTGACCGTATGAGTGGGCATGAGTGTAATTTGATTGATTTTAATTTAAGTGGATACAGTTAAATTGCAATCTAATCATCATAATTTTTGGATTTGAAGCATTTTAATTTGCATGAAAATAGAGAGACATTGAACAAAAAACAGGAAAAATATTTCCGTTAAACTGAAAATTTTGAATTTTTCAATGAATTTCATTCTAAATGGTTCAATTAATGCCATTCAAGTTATAAAAAATTATCTAGACCCGATTTCATGGTCAAAATTGAATGTGTCAAATTTTTTTTGCGTATTCAATCAAATTTCGATCATAAATCCATGCAAAGTTGAAAATTAGTACTTTCCCAGAATCGATTATGATATGAAGATATCATTCCAAAATGAATTTTTTGATAAAATACCTTAATTTTTTTATTATTTCATTGATATTTGATGTCATTTAAGTAAAATTTAATCAATGAATTCTCAGAATCCAATCAATATAATAAAAAATCTTATCAAAAAAAAATTTAAACAAATTATTTTCAAAAAAATACTTTTTTTCCATGAATTCATGATGTGATCATTGGTTCAAAATATTTTTTTTGGTGATAAGACGCCATAACTTGAAAGCGTGCTTTGAATAAAGAAAACACATTTTTATATTTTTTGGTGTCTTTATCGATCAATGTACATTTTTTGCAAGATGACCTTAAAATTAAATAATAATAAAAAAATTTAAATTTATCAGTTAAAATTAATCAAACAATCTCACGCCAAAATTGGTTATGTATTTTTTTTATTTTCAACCAATAACACGTTAAATTTTAAAAGAAAATGAGACAAAAAAATGAATAATTAATTAAAATATCTTACATTTAAAGAAAAGAAAAAAAAAATTAAAATAATTTGATTGCAAATGATCAACATTAAAATGCAGCTCAGATAACGATAAAATTTTTAAGATACTTTCAAAAAAAATTAATGAGTATTGAAATTCAGACGTGAATGACAATAAAAAGAGAAGTTTTTTTATTATTGTTTTGATGATAAATTATTATGAGATACTTAAAAAATGTAAAATAAAGTAATAAAGCTTAATATGGTGCATAATTCAGGAGGTGAAATTTTTCATGTTAATTATTGCATATTAATCACAAAAAAATCTTTTGTTTTTAAATTTCATTGAAAATATGTGCTAAATTTGAAGTTTACACGTAAAATTTCGTCATCCATCGAAGAGTTTGACATTAAAAATCTTTCTCATTTTAATTTCGAGTAAAATTCGAGGGCTTTAACTTGAATTTTAATAACAATATCCAGGAAAAACAACATAAAATATGTTAACATTAATAGATGAAAGAATATAAAATTGAAATAAAGGTAAAAAAATCAGATCATGATTTTCAATAATTGAAAATAAAAATTCATAACAATTACATTTGTACACATGCTGCTTATCGTTTTGAATATTGTTATGATTATTATTTGTATTTTTATTAATAAAATTTACAATAAATGTAAGAAAAGTACTGAATTGGAGTCTGTTAAGTCACTCAAGAGATTAATGCTGAAATTTAAAACGAGGATTTTGCGAGCTGTCCGTTTGTCGGTGTCATCAAAATGTTTGAAAAACCTTATGAATTTTTAAAAAACTATAGAAAACCCTTGAATTATTCAAAAACTGCAGAAAACCTTTAAAATTTTTCAAAACCCCTGAATTAATCGAAAACTGTAGAAAACTCTTGCATTTTTGAAAAACTGTAGAAAGCCCTTGAATTTTTCAAAAACTGTAGTAAACCTTTGAATTTTTCAAAAACTGTAGAAAGCCCTTGAATTTTTCAAAAACTGTAAAAGAGCTTGAATTTTTTAAAAACTGTGGAAAGCCCTTGAATTTTTTAAAAACTGTAGAAAGCCCTTGAATTTTTCAAAAACTGTAAAAAGTCCTTGTATTTTTTAAAAACAGTAGAAAGCCCTTGAATTTTTTAAAAACTGTAGAAAACTCCTGAATTTTTCAAAAACTGTAAAAGAGCTTGAATTTTTTAAAAACTGCAGAAAACCCTTGAATTTTTCAAAAACCGTAGAAACCTCCTGTAAAACTGTAAAAAGTCCTTGAATTTTTGAAAAACTGTAGAAAGCCCTTGAATTTTTGAAAAACTGAAGAAAATCTCTAAATTTTTCCAAAATTTGGTTTTACGAAATTTTTTAAAATCGTGGAAAACTGTGAAATTTTTAATAATTGTAGAATATTTCAAAATGGCCTAATTTTCCAAAATGGACGAATTTTATTTATAAAAAAACTGTATTGAAAGCTTCAAACGCATCGAGACACGATTATTGGAGTTTCAGGTCAATTCAATCACAATTTTACATGGATTTCATAATCAAATTTAAAAAATTCTCAGCTTCCAAATCCAGGGAATCGAAAACTTAAAAGAATGTTAAGTCATATGAACACAATTCATAATCACAATAAACAAACAACATAAATTTATAATAAAACATGATATTTGAATAATAATAATAATAAAAATAAAACAATAATCATAAAAAAATAACGATAAAACTGGAAAGAAATTTTCAAATAAAATTACACAAAACAAAAAAAAAATGCAATTTGCAAATAAACAGAAGTCAAGTCAATATAACAGTAACATTTATTTGTTTTCAGAAGCTCTGATTTTGTCGGATAATGTGTCACGAAAAACATTTTTTGGTGCTTTATATAATAAAAAGTCATTTGTTTCTCATTTTTTTTTGTCCTGTGTTTCTTTGATTTTATTTCATTTTATTATTTATATATTAGTTAGTTAGTAAAAAATATTAACAATAATATAATAATAATATGAAACCGATAAACATGATTTTCTTGTTAATCGAACTTATTTTATTTCATTTTTTAAATGTAATATAAAGTAAAATTGCATTTAAAGAAAAAGGCCAAATGGTATCAATGATCAAGTTATAAAAAGCAAAAATATAAAATTTCAATAGAAACATATCAAAAATTGAAACATATAAAATCATAACATTAAATGAATTTGATTGATCAATTTTCTGTGCAATAAAAATATCACCATATTTTTAAAAAAAATTTCAGCAAAAATAAAACCTGAAACGCTAATTTAATGGTGATTTTCCGATTAACTTCAATCAAATGGTAGTACTTGATCACCTACATTTACATTTAACAACTGACCTTGAGATGCAGTGCAATTTATTTTCATCAATTATACAATAAATTAATCACAGTTTACCGATAATCATCAATTTGACGCGTTATTCAATTAAACACAAAATAAAAAAAATGTATTGACAATGACATTGAAATTCATTCTGAAATTTTTATTTATTTGTATAATGTGGTGGCATGTGATGGCGCCTTTTATTCATATTATATTAAAAGTGTATTACGAATCGATTATAAAAATGTTACAAATAAAAAAAATCGTTTTGTTTTGTTTTTGAAAAGAAAAAAAAATAATATAAAATAAATTATCACAATTCATTTACATACAAAACATTGACTTAGTTTCAGGTATTGCAATTGTATATGCATGTGTGTGTGTGTCTGTACGATGAAAAATCAGTAGTTTGTGTTAATGTAAAATTTAAATTATTTTCAAATGCATATTTATTCGGATGTTGACACACAAAGTACAATAGACAACAAATACTTAGATCCCACATACTGTGCAACAAATGACGCAAATGTTCAATTGCACACACACACACACACATGCACACACTCGTATAAAAGTGCAACAATTACACTTTACATACTGACAAAAGTACAAATAAAATAATAATAATAATAACGATTAGTAGCAGGTGCAGTTCATTGTATTATTTGATTAGTTTTTTTATTTATTTATTTATTTTTTAAGTGGCAATATGTTGTTATTTCTATTGTTATTTTTGCGAGTGCTACTAATATTATTTAAATTTTGCGCGTGTCTTTGATTAAATTGAAATGAAGCTATATGAAATATTTTTAAGATTCATTCATAAGAATTTGAACTGGACATTTTTCACCGTGACAGACTCAGTTACTTTACGCTGTTGCATGAAAATGCCTAAAAATTATCCATTCAAGACCTTGCACCCGATGCCTCCGAGTATTTATTTTTTATACATCGAATGCCCTTATTTTGGTCTTAAATGTTTACAAAAAACGTTCTGGGTCATCAACTCCAGAGTCAAGCTGCAAGAAACGGGATACATAATAAAATTTTTAACAAGGGGTTCGCTAACAAATTGAATTTGAAAAATTAAAGAAGAAATTTCGTAAAACTTATTTAAAGTTTATAATAAAATTTTTTCATAACTCTGTGTCATCACATACTGTTTGCAATGGTTCCTTGTGATCTTAGGAGTCTGCAGTTCAATGCCCTTTAAGTTAAAAACCTTTAACAAAAGAAAGAGTCTGTAATTGAATCAGAGATTTGCTTAGCTTTACTGTCATTATTTCAAATAAAGTTTTGATTTATCATCGACTTCGTTTTTTCTCTAAAATAATATTCATTAGACCAAACCCCTTCTTGCACTCTGCAGAATTTGTTAAAATTCAGCGATAACAGAACTAAATTCATAATTTGAATGTCCAGTTTTTGGGCGTTTAGCAAAAATATTAGTTAAAAAAGTTCTGATGATATTGATGCAAGTTATATTTCAAGGGCTTCGGTCCGAGGTGGACACCTTTTCATATTTCAAGATAAAAACAAATAAACATCATAACAAGGCCGTTCGAATTTCTTATACACTTTTTTACTATTTTACGTTGAATTTCAAAAAATTTTCACTATTTCCAGTAAAATTTTGTTTCGTTTTTATATTAGATTATCATTTTATATAAATTGGGGTTGAAATATAAATTTTAAAAAAATAAATATGCCTTCTTATAATTCAAACAAGAAATGAAATATTCGAATAATATGAATAAAAATATGCTTTGATTCAAACAATTACACAAAAATTTTCTTTGATCTAGGTAAAAATTTTAACAAGGGGTTCTCGCGAACCCCTGCGAACCCTATGCAGGACATCACTGGATACATTGAGTGTACAAGGTGGTCTTATTTCAAAATCAGCAAGAGACTGCGGATTCAATGGTCTTCTTCGGTTTTGGCGACGGTTGATGTTTCAGATAAAATTGTTGCGTTCCATCATTTTGGATTGTACTTCTTCATCGTGGACGTTTGCAATTTCATCGCGATATATTACAGAAGGTGGTTCGTTTGAATGTGACTCTGCACGGCGGTTTATTGCGCAAATGACCTCCTGGGCTTGAATTATTGCATAATCCGCCTCATGTAGGGAGGCTGTCCACCATATGTAAATTATTCAGCGTTCAATGTTGAAATTAGTTTTCATAGTTCCATTGCAGGTTCGATCTATGCATCGCCAATACTGTTTAGACTGAGCAGAATTTGCAGATTTCATTGTATAACTAAAAATTTTAAATTATATTGGTGACCTCGAATTACTCGCACTATCCCTTTTATTTACCTAAAACCACTTTCCTCTACCCTGTTGCGCGTAAATGTCTAAATTTTAGGCATCGTGCTACACGTTCTATAGGTTTTATATGGATGCCTATTTTTTATGCATCGGATGCCTTTTTTAGGCATTGAGTGCCTAAATTTTAGGCATTTATGCGCAACAGGGTTGTATATATTTTCCTTGAGAAGTCGGCACAAGCCGAAAATTACGATTAACTGCGATTTTTTAATTTGAATTAATAAATTGATTTTGTCTGCTAATCTTTACTTTCTTATCCTTACTTTAATACCCTTTTCCACTGGTCTCCCACTGGATTTGGGTTGAGAGTGTAAAACTAGAGCTAAAATTTTTCCAATGTAAGAAATGTTTCTTATTTCAATTCCAAGTCATGGTACACAAACACACCACTAACCGTCAAAGAGTCAAAAAAAAAAATCATATGTGTGATCAAAATGAATTGAAACATGAATTTTAAATTCAATTTGCCACCAAAAACCATTCAAACTTCAACAAAAAAAAAATTAATAAATTTAATTCTACCATAAAACACCACATTAACTCTTCAAAATTTTATTAATTGTCATTGTCCATCATTTATTTAAAGTGGATTATTGTCACAATACAAAAAAAAATTAAATGTGACATGATACATAATTTTTTCTTTTTAACTTTTTTGTTCAAATTTTAGTCACAACAAAAAAAAAAGAGTCATTAATCATATCATATTCAATATTAAAATGATGATGATGAACATGCATGACGATGCGTAAAAAGAGCTTTCACTTATCTAAAAACAAAATCTTGTAGTTTTTTCTTGTTGTCATTGGGCACACCTTCAATTGGTTTGGTTGTTTGTAGTTATGATTTTATTTTGATTAGGTCTTCTCATGTACGTACTTTAGTTTGTGCATTTTAAAATTGATGGTAATAAGAAAAAATTAATATGAAAAAAACGATTGAATGATGTATTTAATTATAGTCATAATAATTGAAGAATGAAGGATGGTCGAACAATCTGTCTTGTACTTGTTCGGTTAAAATCAATTTTGACGTGGGATTGAAATGGGGGGAAATGCCTTTTAATATTTGGAACATCATAAGATGATTTTGTCATTGAACACAGAGCAGATGCCATCGAATTTTAACAAAATTTCCATTGATTCAATTTAATTAGTCAATTACCTCAATTTAAATAAATAAATTTAAAAAAAAACAACTGCTAGCATTTATAAGATAAGCAAATTATGAATTGACGCTAATTAAATTGATAAAACTTTAATTTTAAAAAATTGCTAATCATTTATGTTATCTATGTAAAAATTCTTAATCTGAGCAATAGGAAATAATCGTGTCTATCAATTGCTGATACTTTTTTTGCACTCAACACGTTACAGAGGAACCAAAGGCCATGTAGCGTATTTTTAATCTTATCACTTGATTTTATTTCTCCAAAATAATAAATTTTAATTGAATGAAAAACAATTTGAAACGGAAGCTTTTGTTTACTTTATAAGTGAATTTTTTTGTTTGAAAATAATTGAAATTAAGATTGTGGTTTTCTTATTGAATATTTTCATAAAAAAATGAATTGGATTTTGTGAGTCATTGAACATGGTGCTTAATTGTGTGTATCTTTAAATTAGAAGACAATGAGTGAAATTTGCATTTGACCACACATTTGAATGTGAAATTTTAGCATCAGTTCAAGAAGAAGACGAAAAACTGATATTTTAAGGCACCAGAAACACGCTGAATCATGTAAGCGCTCTAAATGACTTGGACTTAACGTTCAATTTCTGCTTGTGAAATATTGAAGCATGTAAAATGATAAATTACATCTACTTCAAAACACTTCTTAACCAAAAAAGTGCGTTAAAATAAATTTCCTTGTTAAATTAGACAAAGAAACAGCAGCCAACTTATTTGTATTGTCATTCCAATGAATTACGAGCTAAAAAACATGAATGAATGATTAATGTCTAGTATCTAAATTTGTATCTCTCCTTAAATGGCTTTATTACATTTGTCTTGTTAACTCTTTGAAAGTGCGTGCTGTTAAAATTAATGATCAAAATCACTTCAAATTTATTTTTAATGTATTTTTACTTTGAAATTTAATTTTTAACATTTAATTGACATTTTATGTGGGGTCTTTACTATGACACAATTCAATTTATAATTCAATCTAATGACATTTTTTGTTTTGACTCAAATTTTCACTTAAATTGCATTGTAAAGCTCAATGAAAGTGAAATCACGTCGATATGAAAAGAAATTGCAACCACGCGACATTGCAACAGGTAGCACGTAAATAATATTTTTATTGTGTTTTATTATTATTAAAAGTAATAATAAACTGCATTCACTCTTTTTTGTTGTTGTGAGAGTCTCAATTCAAACAACATTAACACTAGTGGTGAAAAAAAATACACGATTCGTCGTTGTAACACTGTTGTAATAACTTGTTGTCATCAATTATCCCCCCATTTTAGACGACACAGTGTCTGAAGAAGAAAAAGAAGTTTTTTTGTTTGTTCATATGAGATGTGTGTTAACGTGTGTGTATGTGTGTGTGTGTGCCAAAACCAAGCACACGAAAAAAAACACAGTAGTTTTGTTAAATTGTATGAATTGCATGCATTGTCGAAGAAAAACAATTGATTATTGTATTAAAATTACATTATTTATTTGTCATTGTTGTTATATTATTATTATTTTACTGTAAATGTTTTTAAATGGCTCCTATAGAAACTGAACTAATTTTGTGTGTGTGTGTTACTACTAGTCCTGTTACTATTATTATTATTTGTTATTTTATTGTCTTGTGCCTAATCTTATGATATGCGTTTCTTACACCGGAGACACCGGTTAAAATTTTTTGTTTGTTTTAATCAAATGTACGGAACATGCACACACCCCCCTACGACGTTACATCGTCAGACATAATAATCTAAAAAAGTAAAACAGGTATCAACAAGTTATTGTTCTATATTTGAAACAATGATGAGTGATGAATGAATGAATGATTATCACAAAAATAAAAATGTGATATGTGTGTGTTTAAATTGACTTGAATTTAACTTGTAATTTGACTTACTGATTATTTTGAAGAGAAATTTGTTTTAAATGTGGTTGAGAGATCTTCTGGGGGTTCCTAAAGAAATGCCGCCTAAATTTCTAAGTGAAATCATCTCATAGTGTGAGATGGCTCACTGTACAAAAAGTGAGGCATCCCAAGGTATTCTCGTCATACAGTGTATCTCAACCAGGGGGAAGTCAGGTAACGCCAAATTGACCCCTAAATTCCAAAACCGCCAAATACTAAATTCGCCAAACGCTATACTCACTAAATACAAAATTTGCCTAACACCATATTGGCCAAATGTCAAAAGAACAAAATTCCAAATTTGCCAAATGCGCCAGTCGCCAATTATGCCAAAGGTGCCAAATGCCCCAAATGCGCAAAAATTGCGAGTGCTAGTCTCACGTATTATTTGATGTGGTTTGAGATTGAAATGAAAAAAAATGAATCATATCACGTAAATTGCGAAATGCGCCATATTTGCCATGCCCCAAATTTGCTATGTGCCAGACGCGAATTTTGCCAGACGTCAAATTTGCCATACGCCAATTTTGCCAAGTGCGCCAATGGAAAATTCCCCAAATGTGCCAAATATGAATTTCGTCGCATGCCAAATTTGCCAAAATGAAAAATGATTTTTTTTTCTTGGCAAACGACCTGTCTCAACGCTGTCATGTTGCACTTTGAATCGCAAATCAAATTCAGATTCAAGTTGACGAACATTTAGTGAATGAACATTTAGACGAGTTAAGTAAATGCCATTCTTCCATGAAATGAATAACACTCATAATTTACAAGTTATTAGTTTAACAATTAAATTATCACGATATTAACACAAGAAGGGGGCCGAAGTGAAAAATTACATATTTTCTACTCAGTAAGCAAATAAACGCTTTACAACTCAAATAGTAATAATAACTAATTTTAATTACTCACTCGTGTACTTTATTAAAAATGATTTTACATTAATAATTATAATAATGTCCAAAATGTAATAGAGAAAAAGGGAGAAAGATATGCAACATACCACAACATAGCATGCATTAAATTATTAAACATCTTAAACAAACCGTGACATATTATTTTTTTACATTGTACATTTAATACACTTCAGACCATATCATGTACACATTTTTTTAAGTACAATATGAATTATGATACAATTTTATTTTATTTTTTATTTTTTATACTCTTTCATCTGTGTCTCATTTTTTTTTACATTTTATTGTGTGTGATTGAGGTGAGGTAACGTGTATGAGAGACAGTTTCATTTTAGACACTTGGACACACTTTTTCTAGTGCGATACCTTCACATTCAACTGATTACAAATTATTATTATTATTATTATTTATGATGTACCATATTCACGTATTATTTGATGTGGTTTGAGATTGAAGTGAAAAAAAATGAATCATATCACGTAATTCTTTTTGAGTACTAACCACACACACCACATGACACACATGTGAATATGAAATTTATAAGAATAAAAATAAAAAAAAAATAATTATTTAAATGTAAACACATCATAAAGCACATAATTCTGTGGTTACAATTTTATATTTTTTTTTATTTTATTTTATTTTATAGCTGAGTGAACGCACACACAACCTGACGACAGTTTAAGTGCCATGCAGACTAGCACTTGGTGGGTGCGCAAAAATTAAATTAATGTTTTTATTATTATTACGGTGATTATTGAGTCATTCAAGGAAACTTTGAGGTGAGGAAAATGCATGCGTGAAGTTATTTTAATGATTCAGATTTTTACTTTGACTCATTTTTTTTGAATGGAATCTTTTTTTTCTAGGTATTCTCGCTCAACTGACGAATTGGCAAGAGAAGGAGCCTCTAAAGTACCTATTGGGCCTGAAACTACTATTGGAATAGCTTTGACATTGACTACTTTCCGTTGGTTAATTGACGAGGCACATTATACTGGGACAATCTTAACATTGCAGAGCACTCCAAGTTACTGATACCAAGAATTATGCCGAAAAGAACAAGAGAACTAATGAACATGTCAATACAAGGTATTCGAGTGATTTCAGCATTTTTATCTGGACATGCAAAAGTAAACAGTCACTTGTCTAGAATAGGTGTGAGAAATACTGTGGATTGTCGACTGTGTTGGGATCATGAGGAGACTGCAATGCATATCTTATGTGTTTGTCGGTGTTTCGAATCAAAAAGATTTATTATATTGGGGACTAGTACAGCTCAACCTTTAGACTTACTCTAGATGGATATAAGACTAATTTACCGCTTCCCAAAGAGTATATCTCTAGTTAAACAAGAATATTCTCTTTAGCAAGATGAAAATTATTGGTATAGTCGTAGCAACAGCAAACGAGTTTGTTGTGCGTCGAAGTGGAGGGACAAGTATGGTCTTGACATATCTAGGGCATGATTGATTCACTCTGTCATGTAAAGGTAGATTGAATGATGCCCTTCGGGTGCGTCACTATGTGATAACATACAAAGAGCCCTACAATATGTGGCTTAGGTGGGCAAAACCTTCTGACAATCTATTTATCTCTCGCTCAATTAAGGGGTGATCATAGTTCAGTGGTGAATGTATCGCATTTCATTTCATGGTAGCCGAGTTCGTTTCAGGTTCCTTTAAAAAGATGTGACTGCTTCTGATGACAGGATGAAAGCTAAAGTCCCGTGGTTGTGATATGGAGTGCGCTATTTAAAATTTTTGATAGTAAAACCCAACATGGCTGGCTGATACTTCATTTCAAATGATTCAATTTAAGTTGCCTAGGAATCGACCACGTCCTCTTATCTCACTTCAAATAATGCAATCTCGTCAGATTATTGACTCAATTTGACGTAATTGTCAATATAAAAAAAGTAAAAATAAAAATTAGAGAAAAACATTCTTCAAATGTAATCTCAATACTACAAAAAAAATCATCATCATATCTTATCAAAATTTATATCTCGCTACTTCTACTTCAAATATTACTACTGAACATTTGAATTTATAATAAAATCATATACATCGAAAGTATGATAAGAAGCACTTTTTTTATTATAGTATTTATTTAGATAAAGCTCTTTTTTATTTCTGTACTATTTACCAAGCAAATATTTATTAATATATCATTCATGTCAAGTTTTATTTGATTTGGACAGGTTATAAACATTACGATTACTTGATAATTTCCATGATTATGATTAAAATGATATAAGATGATGATATTCAGGTGTGTGTTATGCAATTTTAAGAGACTTTGAACGCTGATTAGATTCAAAATTTTCTTTCAAAGTAATAATAAATGAATTTATAACGAGGCACTTCCTGTTTTGATATGACTGGTACAAAAAAAAATGAACAAGACAAAACTTTTTGCTTGAAATCGATTTTTAAATGAATGAAATTCCTTTGTTACAAGAGCAAAAAGTTTTTTCTTGGACACACGAAATTTTATACATTTGTAATTCGAATTACTTCCTCTTATAAGTCATTTTTTATTATATTATTTTATTGTTATAAAGTTAATGTTCTAACTTTGACGGATAATCTGAAGCTTAATGTCAAACCAGTTACATTTCAAACAGAAAAAAAACATAAACGATACTGATTTTTTTTTTATTTTTTGCTTGAAATTGAAGTAAACGTTTTTTTTTTGTACTTCAAAGGTATATTTACAAAATACAAGGAATATGTTCTTGTCAAATGTAAGAAAAATACTGTTTTTTGCTCTACACAGTCAGTTTTTCATCACATTATTATTTCTATTATCATAAAAAATGCGTGCACATTCTTTCGCTTTTTTATTGTGTTTCTTTTAAACTTTACTCTTTTTATTTTCGATTTCTGGCTGCCGTTTTAATCTTATATGTGTGTTTTTTATGTGGATTTACAATATTTATCTGAATTAAGCATAAATGCTCATGTTTACTTCATAAGAACTTAAAAAAATAAAGGTAAATACTAAATCAATGATTCAAAATTATACCATGTGATGGTGCAGGGTTCGGAAAAAATGGAAACGACAGTTTTAGTGATTTAACTGTGACTTATTTAACAACAAACGCACTGCGTCGAGACGGGTCACTACAAGGAGCCTACACGATAGACTACAATTCTGAAAAATCAAATGTTTTCAGCTTAAAATAGACGTCTAGACAAGATTAAAGTGAAATAACTGTCAGTGTAGTCCCGATTCAGCCTCTGGGTACTTAAGTGGTATGCTAAGTTAAAAACAAAAAGATGTAAGACTAATTAATGATTATGGAAGCTAGGTTATATGAGTTTACAGCACCCAAAAAGCTCAAACAGGATTCAGATAAGTTCAATTCAGGTTTGTGAGTTTTGAACACTCACTAAGCCCAGGCAGTTCAATCAGGATTTTTCAGTATTAGTTAGAAGTCATTTAGAAGTTATTCAGCAGTTATTTACAAGTTATCAAAAAGTTATTCAGCAGTTATCAAGGAGTCATTCATGAGTTACTTAAGACGTAAGATTTTAAGACCATTTTAAAGAGCACTACATTTGTTACTTTCTTCAGTTGATCAAGTAGCTTGTTGAAATTCGATAATCCAGGGACCAAAAAGCTATAAAGAAGTAAGTTAGATCTAGTTCTCGGCAAATAAAGTCGTTCCTGTATCTGGTTTCATATCTGTGCTGTTGATCAAAGGTTTTCAATTCAGTGTTGTTGAAACTGAGTAACGGTTTTTTTAGTTTATCGAATTCGAGCCCACGCCATTGAAATGATACGCGCATCTTTAACTACTGGAGAATTTCAAAGCCTTAAATCATATGATATTGAAAGTTCAAATTAAAGCAAGAAATTTTCCGAACCCTGTTAAGCGTGTTCAAGCAATTGCATTCCTTTTTCTCAATATAAAAGTTTCGATATTCACATTATTATTATTATAAAATTTATAGGATTGGATTCAACTTTATCTAAATACAGTTGATATAAATCAAATGAATTGTGAGACATATATCCTTCGAATGTCAAATATTAATTTTAAGTTTATTCATAAATTTTTATATTAACTTAAAATTTTTAAAATAGCAAAATAACCGAATACAATCAAAATGTAGCACCGAAACAAGTTTATCAATTCCAAATTAATTTATTCAATTAACAGCACCCTGCTGTCTTTTTATATCCAAAAAAGAGCACAACTCCGATAAAATTTGGTCTGATGTTTCTTTTTTTTATTTTATTTTAATAAGAGGCGTTTCAATATTTGTAATTTAAGTGACAACAGAATAAAAAAATCAAAGTTACCTCTCTTTCCTATTGGGTGTTGAATTGATTAAATAAATACTTAAATTTTTTGATTTCCTTTAACAGATTTTTTACTTTTTTTTAAATTTAACGCGACTAATTCAAAATGTCACTCACGCTCACATGTATCAACTATATTTTTTTTGTCGTTGTTGTGTGACATGACTCGTTTATTTTTGATTTTTAATTTTTTTGGATCTTGGCAATATTTGGTTTCAAAAGACATTACCACAAGACTATCTTGATTTGCATATGTTAATTGAAAAGCCATTATCATTAAAAAGTATTTTTTATTATTATTACTACTTTAAATGAAAAGAAAAAAAAATACAATTTAAAACGTCACAGTTCCTCGTCAACTCATGTCACGCCTCACAAACTTTTTACTTTTTAGCATTTTTTATATTTTTCTTCTTCAATGTACATTTAAACTTAAAAAAAAATTATAAGAAAATGTTATAAATATATTTTTTTAGGTGATATGGTAATCAAATATTCAAATTTAACTCATTTAAAAGAAAAAAAAATGTGGAATTATGCTATTTTAAAGACAGTTAGAAAATATCCAAATCCAAAAGTAATTTCCTTTTAACCGTCCAAGTCAATTTAGTGGTTTTTTTTTTTTTTTGGTTAATAGTAATAAAATACTTTAAAGAACAAAGAACTTTTATAATAATAATAAGAAAATAACACACTCATATGCACATTAAGGTTAAAAGTTCATCGTCACCGACGTCGTTCGTCGTATTAGTGGCAGAACTCATCATGTCATAATAATCATAAAAACATAACATTTTAAATTATTTTAACATTACTTTTAACTTTTTTTTTGTTTTTTTTTTTCAAAGGAAGTTGTTTACATATTAAATGACTTCAAGCTGGCCACTCGCTTAAATTTACCAAAAAAATGTATAACCGGTGTCATTTTTTGAAATGGATTTAAATGTAAATTTATATGATTCACTTTGAAAATCGTGTGTGTACTTAAATGAAGTTTTCAACGACCTTATTAACGACTTTGTCTGTTTCAGGGAGATATTTTCAGACTCTCTGGACTCTCATCGTAATGCTCAAGAAACAATTTCATAAGGAAAAGCCATTTATGATTGTACAAATCAAAAGGTAATTCAATTCCGTAAAATGCTCTATTTGGGTTTTTGATTTGAGCCCACCAGATGGCGCTGAGAAGGCTATTTATGTGATTTTGCTTGTTTTTTAGATTTTTCGGGAAAAATTTCGAAAGACACAATCGTTGATAAGTATACAGATCAATCGAGGAATTTAATTCTGTAAAACGGTCTATTTTGACTGATCGATTCGAACCCATCAGATGGCGGTTGTAGCGCTTTTATATGATTTTTGACAATTTGAAGGCTTTCCTGAGTAAAATTCCATGAGCAAAAGCGTTGATAAGTTAACAGATCGATCTACGGAACACATTATCCAAATTTTTCAACTTAAACCAAACAGATGGCGCTGAAAAGGTTTTTTATGTGATTTTGATCAGTTTGTAGGCTTCCCTGTAAAGTTTACCAAAATCAAAAAAAAACTTATCTTAGATGGCGTTGACAGCTGGTTTAGTGATTTTCACGCAGAAAATATGATCAAAAAATAGCAGTAAAAAGGAAGGACAAAATTCGTTGATGATCCCTGAAAAGCTTCAGAAACGATCCAGACAACCTGAAAAACAAATTCCATCAGACTGCCAAGTTCGTTAAAGAGGTCGGTGGCAACTTCAGTCAATTCGTGTATCTTTTTTCCTGATAATCGAGAATTGCAATGAAAATTAATGTTAAATTTGATTATTTTTGAATTAATTACATTTAATGAAATTTTTGTAGTTAAACTCTCAATTTCAGCTCTCAATAATTTTGCTAAAGACATTTTATAAAGTTAATATATGAAAATTATTAATAAAAGTCATATTCATAAAAGTAATAAAGAAAAAAAAAACAAGAATTATGACAACAAAAAAGAATTATGAAGAGAGACATCCATAATATAAATAAAAATAAAGGTAATAAAAGTCATTTGAGTTGAGCTTTAAACAGTAATACAACAAATTTCTTCGAAAAAAGTATTTTTTTAATATTTTATATTTTAATAAAAAAAAAAAATTATTATTAAATAAAATAAAATAAAAAAAAAACAGTGCGCACATGTTTATTACTATATGAATGTTGTTCAAATACAAAAAAAAAAGTAAAAGAGCGAGTGCTGGCTGCTAAGATTACAAGAAAATAATGTTTCATGACTTGTTCCTGCTGCTGAAGTTGTTGTTGTTATTGTTGTTATTATTATTGTTATTAAATGTTAAATGTGTGCTCTTATTTTTTTTTATTTTTAAATTTATTCATATTTACTTTTTGAGACGGTGCTGCTTGAACTTCAATTTCCATGAAAAGAAACTTGATTTAGCTGTGTATTTTATTTTGCTGTATTTTTCGTATTTTTGAGAACTGACTCCTGATCTCTTGATTGGTCATTTTCATTTAAAGCATCATTATTCATGGTTACATTTTCCAAATATAGTATTAAAAGTACAATTTTGAAAGCGCCGTGTCTTTTGTTATATGGAATTATGATGAATGTGAACGATGGACATTTAATGTTTATTGGTAAGATTATGTCATTTTAAATTATATTTTCTTGTCATGAATATTTAAGATGAGATGATCAAAGAATGTGATATGAGATTTCTTTGAAGATGTCCAATTGGAATCATCGAGACCCTTTGACCAAATTTAAATGAAAAATCCAAGACATTTTACATTGTTTCAAATTTAACGGCCAGCACTTTTCAATAACACGTGACACCACGTCCTCACTAAGATACATAATCACGAATTATGTTCTTACTCTTTATATTTTTTATTATAATTTTATTTTCATTTTGTAATAATTTGTTTTGTTACAAATTTCATGCAAAGACAAAGCGCTTCAATTTTACTATTCAGATATTTTTCTGTCTGTTCAATTCCGTTGCTTTTTTTTGTTTGTTTAGGAACTATTCATATTAATCATAGTTTTGATGTGTATTTTTTTTATTAAAATGTCCCACGTTTATTTGTTTTTCAACATTTATCTTCTTCTTTTTGTGTTTGTTTACATATTACCCGAAAAAAATGCCTTGTTTAGTGTAATAAAATGATTAACAGTGGCAAGTTTCTATTATTTACTTACATTTTTCATGTCAATACAAATCATCGTGTCAAGAAAGTTCACGTGACCAAAATTCATGATCATGATTAATTGTATGAGAGACAATTTTTTTTTTGTTTTATGAAGCACCATTCAAATTAAATTGACACCCAAGATGTGATAATTTTAAATTTTAATATTTAAATTAAGTTCATGATGCAATTTAATGCAGTGATTAAAATGCATTGGATTAGAAAAAAAAAATTTAAATTTAACGGTTATTTTCCATTTATTTGAGTTAATAAATGAATCACACATTTCGCACTCTCCACTCTTCCATTCACTCGATTACAATTTTTACAACATAAAAGACAAAATATAAATTTTTTATTGGATCATATCAGGTCAAATTTTGCATTGTTATAATTCATTCATTTGTAACAGAATGCAGTTTCAGTTCATAAAAAAAATGTATGCAACAGATTTTTTCACTCATGTTAAATGGAAAAGGTTCATCATCATCATCATTATCGTCATTAATATTCATTTTTAGCGCATTTCTTGAAAATGACGGTATTGTGGACGATCATGGTGTCAGTCTGTATCAGTGTCGCCAATCATTGAAAAACTGTAGCCAATTATTTAAAAAAAAATGTCGCCAATCATAGGAAAAAATGTCGCGAATCATTGGATAATGTCGCCAGTCATTGAAAAATGTCACCAATCATTAAAAAAGTATCGCCAATCATTGAAAAATGTCACCAGTCGTTAAAAAATATCGCCAATCATTGAAAAATGTCGCCAATCATTGAAAAAATATCGCAAATCATTGAAAAAATGTCGCCAATCATTGAAAAAATATCGCAAATCATTGAAAAAATGTAACTTACCATTGAAAAATCTCGCCAATCATTGAAAAAATGTAGCTTATCATTGAAAAATGTCGCCAATCATTGAAAAAATCTAGCTTATCATTGAAAATGTCACCAATCATTGAAAAAATATCGCCAATCATTGAAAAAATGTAACTTATCATTGAAAGATCTCGCCAATCATTGAAAAAATGTCGCCAATTATTGAAAAAAATGTAGTTAATAATTGAAAAAATCTCGCCAATCATTGAAAAAATGTAGCTTATCATTGAAAAATGTCGCCAATCATTGAAAAAATCTAGCTTATCATTGAAAATGTCGCCAATCATTGAAAGATTGTCGCCAATCATTGAAAAATGTCGCTAATCATTGAAAAAAAATCGCCAATCATCGAAAAATGTCGCCAATCATTGAAATTTTTCGCCTTACCAGAATGGCAAACTACAAAAACGATATAAAATACAAAAAACGATATAAACGATATTTATACCTTTATAACGATAAAACTCAAATTTCTTTTACAGAAATTCTTTTAATAGAAATGCGCTCGCGAAAATCGTTTACGCTCGCGTTTCAAATTTTTTTATTTAAAATGGAATAAAAAGTAGAGTAACACTAAAAAAAATGAATGAATGAAAAGTGATGCACTTTTTCTTTTCAAAATATTGAAGGGAATTAAAGGCCAAGAGATTGTATTTCCATACGCGTTTCTGTGTGTGTGTGTGTGTGTGTCTTTGTACGAGCGTATGTTGTAATGAAACAATTGCCTCAAAAATAATGTTCACACATTTAAGTGTGGGTTTTTAGGCCTCTATTGTTTTAAATAAATAAAAAAAAATGTAGTGCAATTTTTTTTTCTTTACTTTTAATTTACCATCATTCATTTTTCCAAGACATATCACAACAAAAAACCAACAAGAACGTTTATCATACTGTCTCATTTTTTTACTTGAATCGCATTCATAGTTGATTTACTTTAATGATAATTAATTCAGTTTTTTTTTCTTACTCTCATACAATAGTTTCACAGCAAATTAACGGTACTTATTTATATTTTAATTAATATCATTATTATTATTATTTTAATTTATCTTGAAATGCAAAAAAATGAATACAAAAAAATTAAATGACATTCAACAAAGAAAAAAAGGGATGCATAATAATTACTTCCCAGAAAATATACAAAATTTAAAAATATTTTTATATGCAGACACAATGAAAAAAAAAAATCAAACAAAAACTTGGAAGAAGAAAACGAAGAATTTTTGTGCACTACAGTAAATGCAGCATTTTTATTTGGTTGTCACATAAATTTTACACTTTTTTTCGCTTATTTTACTTTTAATCGTGTTCTTCCTTATTGACAGAATGTCATCAAATGGTCATGCTGTGATCGGCTAATTTTTGTTGTTTTTTTTGTTCTCAAATTAATTAATATGAAAAAAATAATCTGACTTATATTCAAAATATATGTATTTAAAAAAAATTTACTAGAAAGGACCCGAAAAATTTGTTAACATGATCTTTAAGAGTTACTGTTTTTTTTGTATTTCTCTGATCATAACACACATTTAATGTGATCAGTTTTGCATTAATTATGTTAATTTATTGCATTTATATGAAAATGAAATAAAAAAAAATATTGTCATGTTAGTGTGTGTTTTACGATTATTATCTGAGAATTATCTTATAAGAAATGTGCCGAACCTTGTCCGAGTTTTTTTTATTCATTGATTGATTTTTATTTCCATGGAAAATGATCTTGATCTAAAAATATCAATCTGAATTCTTGCAAATTTTATTTCAGACTTGAATTTTGACACACATTTTTCTGTTCAAAAGGAAATTTATTTTTCATTTTACATTAAAAAAGCACAACACAATACAATACAAAAAAATATACAATTACATATCACGACTTCCACACAACACCATCACAAGGCAACGTGTAAACATTTGAAAAGCGTGCATTTGTATTGCAACACATTTAAAATGTTAATTCTAGACCTAAAGTAAAGTTAATAGAAGCGGCAAACTTCAAGCAGTTGATTTTCAAGGATTTTTATAATAATTTGAATTGATTACAATACTACTACTCGTGTTATTTTAATGTTAAATTTCAAATTTTCCGTTAAATTGTTTTGAATTTCACACACACAATAATTATTATTTGGAGATTTTTTTTACAATTGATTTGATTCCTTTTAAATTTTACATATGAATGTATTTTGTGATGATCGAATTGAAATTGATTTCAATTCAATACAAATAAAAAAATATTGCATTTTATGACTAAGCAAGTGGAATTTTTGTGATTTATATACAAAGAGATGCATTTCTGTGTAGAATGCACATTTTATACGTGTAAGTACTCTAAAAACAGAATCTAGGTTATCAGTAGTAATAAAATGAAATAAAATACGTATTGCAAAGGAAATTGCTTACAGTTTTATGACTTTATGGGTCAAAATGATAAGGAAAAAGTGTTTTTTTTTACATTCATGCGTTTATGAAATGCAATTAAATGTGTCGTAAAGTTTTCTTTCTTTCTTTCTTTTGTTCTTTTCAATCTTTCGATGATTACTTAAATGCTACAAAACTTATCATAAAGAATGGAAATTTCAATTAATATTTCAGTAATTTTAATTGAAGACATTTCATAATCTGAATTGAAAATGTCCTGCAAATCATCGTGCAGTGATTGGTGATTCATTCGTAAACGGGGTGCTTTACTTGGCACTTGAGGGTCGATTATGGGGTTGAATTTTTATTTTTGAATATATGTTTAGCGCTTTTCCCGTTTCGTGATTCACGTACGCCTGTCCTGTGTATGTGAACATGGCCAAAGTACACAAAAAAAAATCTTCAAGTTCTCCATAACGGATGGTATTCGATGCACCACTCTACACAAGAAATTACGATCTTCACCAGCAGACACAAATGGAAACATTTGAAGCATTTATTGAAAGACTTCATCAAAAATCTGCTATGTAAGTGAGACAAAATAAAAAATTAATAATTTCTTTTGGGCGCTTTGGCTTTTCATTGATCCATAATGTATCTTTTCATGTTCAAAAAATTTTTGGATACTCAATCATGATGCTCAACTTCCTCCAGCTCAGTCGGAACCTTTAACCTACCAAATACCGAAGAGAATCTGTTGCTAACCTGTGATACTAGTTTTAGTTTTTAGTTTAAGTTCTTGTTCGTTAATAGTTTTCTTTCATAGTCCCTTAGCTTAACTTAATTTAATTACTAAGTGTAGAAACATCGAGATAAAGCTCTTCTGGCTATAACTTGTCTAATTTTGTCCTAAATTATTTAGTTGTATGAGTGATCACGAAAATTTTCTGTTCTGTTCTTGTCTTGTGGAATTTTCAGTAATGGTGAAAAATCGTGAAAATTTCATTAAATGTGGAAAACTACGGAATTTTGAGCAATCGCGTACCACAACCGTAGAGCCGCAGAAATTGCAGAAACTGCGTAAACTTCGATTATCACAGAAAACCCTAAAATTTTGAGAAATTTAAA
Source organism: Culicoides sonorensis (assembly GCA_900002565.1). Taxonomy (NCBI): domain Eukaryota; kingdom Metazoa; phylum Arthropoda; class Insecta; order Diptera; family Ceratopogonidae; genus Culicoides; species Culicoides sonorensis. The sequence goes on along the minus strand of LN483468.1, from coordinate 146,875 downwards.
TAACTGCAGTGAATTGCAGAAATTTTAAGAATTTCGAAAGCACAGAAAATTTCGCTGCTTTGGAAATTTCTACGATTTTCGGCGGATTTTCAAAATTTCTGGTTCTGAAAATTCTGCGGTTGTTCGCGATTATGTCAAATTTGCAGTTTTCTGCGGTTAAAGAAATGTTTGCTACAGATTCCGAGAAAATTTCATCCTTCAGTAAAACTGCAAGCGCCAAACAGAGAACTTCGTTAGCGGAAGTGAAGAAGGACATGAAAAAATTATTTGACCACAATCGGGATCCTTGAAATGGCCAATTTTTCTCAAAAAATCTAAGACTTGATAAAAAAAAATTATTACATTCGACAAATGGAAATCAACTCCAAAATGAAAAGGAATTTCCCGTTCAATGTAATATTACTCAATTTTTAATTTAAACACTAAACATTTTGTTTTTAATAATAACCGTCAAAATATAACACAGAAATTGAGACTAAAGCACTTAACGTGCTCAAAAACTTTGAAAACAAAAAATTTTACTGTAAATTACCCGATTTTTTTTTTATTTTCCATTAAATTACACACACACACACACACATACACAAAATTGTTCTACTCTTTGAATGTTACATGAAGAAAATGGCTTTGAAATATCATGCCATTATCTCATTTTTGTTCGTCTGCAGTTTTATTTTCATATTATTTTTTTTTTAATATGATTACGCGACAACAATTGATGTTCAAGTGCATTGATTTAAATTTTGATTGTTTCAAAAGTTTTATTTTTATTATTTTTTTTTCAAGGTATTTGATGTGCACACATATTACATTTTGAAAGTGAAATTTAGTGTTATTTTAAGAAAACTGGAAAAAATGTAGAGAAATCGTGAGATTTGTCAACCGAAAAGGTATTACGTCTTGTTACGCACGCTTTTACATGTGTCGGTGGAGGATAATCTTCTCATTCCCTGATTTGGAACTAATATCATTGCTAATAGACGAAAAATATCACCTTCACTCTTCTTTTGTATTGTCTCGCATAACACAGATTTGATGTTTTCTTTGTTGTTAAATTATTTGTCATATTTGTGCAAGGTGGTGATAAATTGTGTTGTGGCTTTGAAATTGAAATTGTGTGGAATGAATTCACTTTTTTTATTTTATTGCTATCTATTTCGAGATTATGTTGCAATGCGTTAAAATAAAATGAGGTGTAATATGTTTCACAATTTGTTGTTTTTTTCTAAGATTAATGTATTTTTTTTTTTGAGATTTTGGTATTTCAAGTCGACTGTGATGCGGGTTGAGAGAGAGCAAAATAGTACATAAATTCACTTAATTAAGACAAATCCTATTAGTAAGATTTTCGTAATATTTTGATGTATTTTAGCTGATTGTTTATGCTAGAGTACCTTTTATGCATAAATTTTACATAATTTAAACACACTTCACAGAATTCTCTAATGTAAGTAATAAAATTTAAATATTTAAAATCAGAAAGAAGAAGATGGACTTCACACTTGATAAATTATGTGTGTGTGTGTGTGTGTGTTATGGGTCAAAAAACGAATTTAAATTATTTTATAAGACTTTCATTAAATTTAACTTCAATTTTTTCCATTAAAGTACCTCAATAAAAATATAAAAATGACACACTTTCTATAGGAATTTTAATTTTCAATCTCGCTCCAATCAATTTTTTCGAATTTTCAATTCATTCACTTCAATAAATGACTAATTTAAATGAATAAAATTAAAAAAAAAATCACCTTTATTTGCAATTCATTTTGAAAATTAAAAATAAAACAATCGTTTGAAAAATTATTGACCCTTTCAATGAAACACATGTCGATCGATGTCATATTTGCACTTCAATTCACTTAATTACTTTAAAATAAAATTACATTGACATTTTATTACTAATAATATTGAATATATAATTCAATTCTAATTTAACTGAGTGCGAGGTGCGATTTTAATGTTAAATGGAAAAAAAATTAAAAAATTACATTTAATACGTAATTCTTATCAAAACAACAAATCTCGGAATGGTATTTGTACGATGATAAATTTATGTAATCTTTTTAAATTTAATTCAAGATAATACACATTTTATTATTATTACATGTGTGTGTAATGTTGTTAAATTAAATATAGGAAAAAAAATTATAGCAGAACGCAACGTCATTGAAGATGATTGAAAAATTACAACATTTATATGAAGAATCTCATTTAAAATGTGCATAAAAATTAAAATTAAATTTTTAGAATGCATTTAATGGAACTTGGATTTAACTCTTTCATGCTTGATCTTAAACGAAAAGACCTGGATTTTATTTTGAATATAAATTTTTACTCATATGATGGGTAAGAAGGTGTTAAATTACTTTTAACAGATTTTTTGTCAGTTATCCTTTGTCCTGAAACAGAATGTTCAATTATTGGACACCTGGACATTAATATATTGGACATCGGGAGTTTAATGTTTTTTGAAGAGAGATGTTAACTAAAATGTTAGCATTGGATTTTTTTTCTGGAAAATAAGGAAATATTTTTCAAAAAATCTTCAAAGTTTGTTCAGGCTTTGCTTTGACAAAGGCACTATTGTGGTCTCAATGATAGGACTCAAAATGGTCAAAGTATGTTCAACAATGTTTCTTCTTCAACTTTGGTTCATAATTCTTGAGATTTTAAAACAAGAGCAGTACATAGATGAAGTATAACAACACACCATGGAACTTGATCACAAGCTAGAACCAATCTGTATGACGGAGAAAAAAATTGATACTCCACTATCTGTACGCACCAAAATGTAGAGGTCTTCAGGATAAGTCGATAAAGTAGATCATTCTAAAAAATAATTTGCATTATATAGATTAATAGATTTAAGTTTCATGAAGATGAAAGACGTGCCTTCAAGGACCTAGTGTCACTGACAATCTTATGAAGAGAAAAAATGACGGATGAATTTCAGCCATTTTTAGCCATCGCCCTAAGTACCCCCCTTGTAATTCGCGCTCGTCGAATTTGAATTTAATTGAGCTATTTAAAATTTTGAGCTGTAATTTAAAAAATAGCTTATATTTCATCAAAGTTATAGATTTTTTTCTCATGAGCAATTTCATTTTGTGATTTGGGTCAATTTAAACCTTAACCTTTCAGATCAACTTTTGCCGATATTTTTGTCATTACTTCTGTGTCATATCCTCCAAGTTTCTCTCAAGTGATTTTTGCCAAATATTTATATGAAATCAAAATTTCCATCTCGCCATTTAACAACCTTATCATATAAGAAATTTTTTTGTCCAAAATCATGAAGTGTCCTTTAATGGGTTAAAATGAGGATTTTTGTAAATTTTTATTCACAAATTGACTTTCATAGTCGAATACATTAATTCAATTCAAAATTTTCATGTCCTATGCATTGCAGAATTGATTGAATTCATTCCGACGGAATGTGATCTAATGAAGCAAATCAAGATTACTTCTAACATGATTCAAGTCGTCCATTCAAAAACGTATTTCACAACATGATAAATTTATAAAAAAATCAAAAAAAAATTCACTTACGTGTAAGGATTGTAAGTATCTCGTTCGGTGTCTGATTCCATTTTATCTGTTATTTTTATATTGAAAATATTTTGTTTTTTAAATTTTTTAAATTTAATTTAATTTAATAAAATTTCAAGTTTTTTTTTTTTATTTTTGAATATTATTTCAATGTTATTTTAATGAAATATGTATTTTGATATCTTATTATTGAATTATTTTCATTAAAAATTTTCTTTTGACTTTTAGAATCTTTTTTAATTCTTTTTTAAATTATTTCACTTTGTTCCTTGAAAATTCTCTTAAATTTGTATTTTTTTATCTATGATGGTTTATTTTATTTTTTCTTAATTTTTCCTTTAATTGGAAATTTATCATGAAATTTAATTCATATGAAAATTGTTTGAATTGAAGAACTTTTAAATTCCGTTAAAAATTGTAATTCACTGTATAATTTTAATACACACTTAATTTTTATTATTTTTTTCCTTTAACTAGTCAGTTCAATATTTTTTCATTGAATATTTTAATTTATAATAATATGAATTAACATTTTGTCTAAGTGTTTGTATTTGATTTGTTTTTGATTTCAATATGAATTTGATTCATTGAATTGAATTGATTTGCATTTAAAAATCCAGGCTTTTAATTAATCCTTTTATTGTCTGAATTGCGTTCAATGTCTTGAAATCACTTTAAATCACTGTTGATTTTGAAGAAGTTTTTTGAATTGAATTGAATTGAAATTAAAAATTAAATTTAATTTAAAATCAATGTTTAATTGAAAACATTTAACTCAATGTTTTATTATTAAAATGAAATAAAAATAAAACAAGATAAAGAAAATTTAATAAAAACAACTAAAATTTTAAGGAATATGCGTGCGATACGACTGCGCGATATTCTTAAAATGAATCTCGATATTATTGTATGAATCAACCAAAGTTAATTTGATCAAAAATAATAATAATAAAATTTTGTTGTGTATACGCTCGTTCATATACAGGTGTGATGATGATGAAATAGCGTTATGTATTTTAGTATGAAGGTGAAAGAGATAATAAATGTTTATTTTATTTTGTACCTCGTTTTACGATATCACATTTGAGTGTGTGTGTGTGTGCAACAGGTAAATTCATTCATCAGTTGAAAAGAAATGGAAATATGTTTAACTGTTTCATGTGACTTGAGTAACTTGTTCCCTTAATAGACAGAGATAAGTGTATTACGCATATTTTTATTTTTTCAATGTGTGCCTTTAAAATCATTGCTTTATATGTTGATTTGTAATATTGCGGTATATGAAAATAATAAAATGGGCAATAAAAGAGACCAGTCCAAGTAAATAAGTTACTGTAATGTAAAAGGAGGGGAAATCACAACACAAATTAACATATCATGTGTGAACTGATCGAGAATTTCAGTTTTTATCTAAATAAAATGTTCATAACACCTCAAAATTGAATGAAAATTGATATTTTTCGATGTTGCTACGAAAAAAAATGATTCATGGTCAATTTTGACACCAGTATTACACCACCAAGTACTTGAAAAAGTAATTTGTAGTACGTAAAAAAAAAAATAATGTTAAATTAAATTGAAAATTGCGTGACAATTAAGTAATCAAAATATAATCACAATAATAAAATGTGTGGCGTTACTAATCGTTATCCATTCACTTACTTTTGATTTTTGTTGTCAATTATTGTTTTTTTTTATTATTAGCACATTTCATGGAGAGCTATAAAAAAATCTGTGAAATGTGATCAAATCATGATCTAATGAATCCTTGAATCACATTATCAGTGTATGGCAGGAATTTCAAATTTAACCCTTTGACGCTCAAATCATGGACAAATGTGACCCACTCTGATTTGAATTGTGCCCGTACATGGCTGTATGGATTTCTATGCAATTTATAGGAAACTTAAAAAAATCTGTAAAATTTTTGAGATTAGATTATATATGAACAAGCTCCACTGCGGACCCAATAGTCCTATTGTGTTCATGCTATTTCAGCCGAAGTTTCCATAGTAAGCGCCTTTTATCTATGGTCTAATCACGTGGGACCTACAATTTATATTGTCATCCGATCCAGTCCTCTCTTGTTTGAAAACTTTGTAAAGGTCGGACAGTAACATTTTTAAATAAAGTTTGAAGGAAACTTAGAACCTGTGTTTTACTAGAGTAAATCAACCTCACAACAGTTTTGATTGAATAATTTTCGAAGAACAGACGCATTTGTGCGCCATTGATATTTTTAGTAAAGATTTGAAGAAAACCTGTATTTTCTTGAAACCTTAGAACCTTGGGTTCAACTTTCCAGGGGATCATACGAGGCTACTTTGAGGGATATTTTGGGGTAGCATTGCCTGAAGTTATAGATTTTACGGAGGATGGTGAGAGCTTGAAGATAGAGTCATTACAAATAACGATACAGAATGAAGTCGCGGATGAAGAAGAGTGGGAGCCGGATCCGGCTCTGGCAGTGGACAGACTAGACGCTGTTTAAATGCAAACAACCGGGACATGTAAAGAAAGAATGCCCAAACCAGCGGGCTCACAAGGGATGCCAGTTGTAAGGGATGGATCCCTTACATTTTGCGTACTGGGAAAAAAATGTCAAGTGATCTTCCTCTTTCATTTTAAACCTTGGAGAAGAACAGTCGCATTTGTACGATACTGATATTTTTTAATAAATAATGTGTTTTTCTTGAAACCTCATAACTGGCCATTTGTAAGGGACATTAATTAATACTCCAGGTTCGATTAAAATATTTGGTAAACTTTGCTAAGACTTAAATATAAATTTAATGAACGGACACCCGTCTGATCCCGACGAAGATCGTTGACAAAAGAAGATGAGTGACGTCTTGTCATATGGAAGGTGTTGCCACCTTACAACTGTCATCCCTTTCGGGGGCGTTGTCCTCCTGTTGTTGTTCTTATGAATTATACCAGGCACTTAAACAACTCGGTCAACGAGTCGAGCTCGATTAAATGAGAAGTTCAAGTTTCTTTTCAAAGCAAGATTTTTAAAAGATCTGGACGTCATGACGTGTCATTGAGTTAAATTAAAATAAAATTAAATGAATCCCCTTTAAAAGAGCTTTATCATTCAAGTACAAATGTCTCGACCACATGTGATTCAGCAGGTTGTCTTAATATAAAACATACATTAACTAAACGATAAGAACATGAGTGTCAAGAACAGAAAATTACCGAGCCATGTAAAAATATTCGTATAAATGTGTGTTTAATTTAAAAAAAAAAAATATTTCTATGTAATAAAATTTAAACTTCAAAATGAGTAATTTTTTCTTTTACATTTCATATAATTATGTTGTTGTTTTTTTTATTTAATTTTTATATCACTTTCCCACGATTCATCCTTGCATTATAAAATAATGATAATTATATTACTGTTATGTTAAAAAAAATATATATATATTGTAGAGAATCATGCAGGTTCTTTAAACTAATATAAGCATATTTAATTGGTGAGGAAATGATGCGCAAAATTAGATGAAGGGCTTTAATTAATAGTGATTTTTAATTTTTTTTATTCATTTTTCATTTAGTCACATGTTCTATGGACAATTTTTTAGTGTTTTCAGGGTCAAAATTGAATTTCATTTAATTTTTTTTCAATTATTTTCATTTGAATTTCCTTGCATTTGCTTCCATGCATTGAACTCCTTCGACTAAGGTTATCTCATGGTGATTAAATGTAACTTGAAATCTTTTCAAGTCAAAATACGTGACTTTAAATTTTTTGGACTAAATAAACTATGAAATTGAAACACCTGCCATTTTTCGCTATCAAACAAAGTCACCTACATTATTCTATTATGAAATTTAAATGCAAAACTAAAATAAAAAATAAATTTACTCTAATGATAATAAAAATTTATATACACTAAGAAATTACGAAGGAAATCACTCAACCATATCAACCCGTTCCTATAACACTAATTTTGTTTTCTTATTAATTTATTTTATTTTTTTGACCTCCAGAGAGCAAGACACTCAATTTGATTTGAAATAAAGGTTTTTTTCTGTTCCAGGAATTTTGACAGTGATTTTCATGTCAAAATTGATTCATTCATATTGATAGTCATATAAATTTGAAATTAAAGAACAAAATTTAATTTTATACAAAAAAAATATGATTTGAAGGTGATTCAGGCAAATTCAAGGTTGTATAAATTAAAAACTGTAAAATAAAATTTAAAATTATATATGAAATGGAAAATTATTCTGTCATTAAAAAAATTATTAAATTTTAAGATCCGTGTTTTGAAGTGATTTCATTTTGATGCGTATTAAAATAAAATATGATTAATACACTGAAAGCTGAAAACGCCCCTCAGTACAAATTGACTTAGTCCGCAGAGGAAGATCTTTCTTTGACGCTTACAGAACATTTAATGAAAGAAATTTTTATCGCATTTCCAGTTAATTTGGAACAAAAATTCGAGTATTATGGGCACTTTTTTAGTCTATGCATATTATGCAAGGTGGTCTGCGGGGCGTTTTTAACTTAGATTGTATGAAGATCACGTTGAAATGTGGAAAGTCATTTTGGGTATCAATTTCAGATCTGATGCCTTTAAAATGAAGATACAAAATAAATAAAAGGAGTTTTATACTCAATAAGGGTGTGCATAAAAAGTGTGAGTTTAAAACGCCTGCAAATGATCGCACAGTGCACTCAAGGTAAAAGGGGTGTCTTGCTTAGCGTTTACGGAACTTCTGCGGGTGGTTGCGGTTTCAAATTTTTTAATTTTTTATATGTATTTTTGTCTAGTAGAATCTTTCAAACGTCAGTAGTGCTTTCCCAATTTCGTGATTTTTTGAAAATTCCACGATTATGAAAGTTCCCGCAGTTATGGAGGGTTCTGCGGTTTTTCGTGTTTGAGGAAGTTTTCGCTGTTTTTGAAATCTTCACGATTTTCGGTGGTTTTTGATAATTTCGTGATTTTAGACGGATTTGAAAAACCCACGATTGACAAGAAATGAAATTACCCAGCAAGCACCAAGCAAAGGATAACAAATGTTACAATTAATTTCAGATTCGTTTTCAACTTACAGTGTTTATAACTTAAATTTTTTAAGGATATGAAGGATTGTAGCTAATTCGGACAAAAATTGAGACCAAACGCTAATTTTTTTCGATTTCATTGTAAATTTAAATTAAGCACCCCTAATAATCAACTCCGATCATCACCCATCAAATATTTCCTTCAAATCACAAAAAACTTGATTTTTAATTACCTGAATCATAAAATTTCCTCATTTTATCTCATATGAAATCCCTCCTCCTTCTCCAAATACCATGTCTATTAAAACATTTATTTATGTGAATTAAAAAACTGGTCAAGCTATAATAGTTTTGTTGATCTCACTCATGAATGTTCATCATCTCGTTCTGTTTCATCTTATCCATATATAAATTGAACAAGTTTTATTGCGTTGTTGTGTGAAGCTACACAGAGATACACGCATTTTATTTATCATTCAACATTAAAAAAATAGCCAGTTACAGAGAGATACAAAAATTTTTATAGTTGCATGTAATTACTTATTTAATTTATTATTATGACCATTGAGTGTGTGTTGACTGGTTTGGTAGACATTTTGTTCATAATAAATGTTAAATATTATTTATGATTTTAGTATGATGATGATGACTTTTGTGAAATATTTTTTTTGAGTGAATTATCGTCCTTTGTTGTCATTTTACTGTTAAAATCATAAAAAAAACTTTTTACAGTAAATGACTCAAATTTTAATCTCGTGATATTTAAAGGATTTCATTTTTCATTGAAGCCTCGTGATAAAAATCTCTAAAACATTTTTTTTAAGTAGAAATCCCAATGGACATGTGTTTGGTCCTACCTTTAAATGGAAAATAGTCGAATTAAATGTAAACAATTTAATTTTATGTAGATTTCATTCAATTTCTTAATCTTTCTTTGAAAATTGATTTTAGATGACATAGTTTTATTTTTTTACTTTTATTTCAAAAAAATCTTATTTGAATTCAATCAACATGAGAAAACAAGACAAATTACCCTCATTTGTCATCTTACATTCAATACATCAAAATACGTTTAAATTTGAGCATATCCTTGTTTCTTTTTTTACAGTTTTGATGTGGATTCAAGGTAATTTAATTGCATTTTGAGTATTTTTTGACACGTGCATAAATCAAGGACCTTATCTCATTGTGATGAATTGCTTTTTACATGTCTCGTCCTTAAATGTTTTCAAGGAGATGTCTAAATTTTGATAAAAACAGAAGCATTTCAAGGAATTTTTATTCAAAACGTTGATGAAGCAATTAATTTTAGTCATTTCATGTTAAGGTTTCAATTTAATTGAAGTCAATTCAAATTAATCGATTGAAATTGAAATTTCAAATGAATTTTCTAATAATAAAAATATTTTTTTTTTTTTATCAAATCATAATCAAAGTACGTGAACTTATTTTGCAGGTTTCATTGAGACACGCACCACACATGTACAAAAGGCACTTGAACTTCATTATAATCATAAAATAATAATAAAATTTGATAAAAGGTGGTGATTTAACTTTTTTTTTGTTAATTTTCGTTTCATACGATGCATTTAGTGGATACAATGAAAAATAATCAATATTGCACAAAATGTGAGCAGATACGAAAAATTTATGTGAAACGTTCAATGAAGAAGAAGAAGAATGTGAATTTCAAACGAACGCAAGTATATTTTCATAATAATAATTTTATTTGATTTATTATTTGTTTTATTTAATGCATAAAAGCAAATTTCTTTTATTTAAAGATTTATGATAAAAGGACCTCACGTAAGATATACACGAGAGTGAAATAACTGCAAATTCACGTACGATACACACATTAAAAGAAGAGAAAAATATTTTTATTACTCCTAATAAAATGGGTTGGAATACCATTATGATTGATCCCAATCTCTACTCTATCGTTTAGCTGGTTGTCTAGAACATCGTGGTTTTGAGCGAAACACAGATGGATCTAGTGTGTTATATGGTGGATTATCTGCCGTTGCATACAAACTCCTATTACGTCTATTCTCGGTTTTCTCCAATAAATGTGGTGCCAGTAATAGAAATAATTGTTCAGTCCACGACGGTAAGCCAACAGATGAAAAACACAATTCCCAGTATGGTAAACCCAAATGCACGATACACATTCTCAGATATTCTGTAAATGAATCAGCGAGAAATCGCCATTTGTAACTCCCCATTTCAAGGATGTAGATTTTTGTGTGGGACACTTCAGGCGTCTCATAAACCATACAAACTTTGGCCAAATCCAATATATTACTCAATTCGAAGATTTTGCTCTTTGAATTCAAATTCGGACAATTTGAGTTGCTTGGAGAATCGGAGAGTTGTCTCCTCAGTGCAGATGGTGTTGAAAGGGAGTGTCTATTTGGTGAATTCATGATGGTTTCAAGATTTTCACGGACAAGTGTTATTTGGATTAAATGCGGGAAATTTATGTGACCAACTTTGCGAACATCGTTAGCTGGAAATTATTTGAATTTGAATTTGTGATTAAATTTTCAATTTACACCGTGAAAATACTCACGAGAATATTGGTAACTCCAACAAAAATTGAAACCATCAGTTGAGAGATAGAAGCGCTTCATGTCATCTATAAAAAAGTATCATTCACGATGAATTAAAATGAATTAATTAAAAAAATTCTAATCACCAGGTAAATAGACATTGTGTCTTTGTTCCCAAGCAGTTATTTGTGCCTTTTCACAAGGTTGCCGCTTTTCAAAGTTAATGTTCGTTATTCGAGGGATATTTGTGAGGACTTTTGCAAGGCCCAATGTTAAATTCTCATAGAATAAATCTTCCGCTGTCGGATTTTGTGATTTTAATGGATTTGAAGACATTTCTTTTTGATTAATTTAATTTTTAACTTTAACTTCACATTCAATAGATAAATAAAAATAAAATTGTTTTTAAGTAACCATGTAACGCTTAACGTTGTCATGCAAATAAAAAATGTTAACCAAGGAACTGATTCAATTCCTATTTTATGAATTTATGTATTGTGTACTTTCATCATCAATATTGTTGCCAAGAATACTGGCGCTTACCTTTCAAAATATTTTTGTTTTGTCTTTAAAGAATAAATTATTACAAAAAAAAACGTTAATTATTTCTTACCTCATAAAAAAATAAAAACAAAAATAAAAAAATCATAGTAATGTTTAACAATTCGAATCAAAACAAAATTATGTGTTCAATTAGATAAGCCAAGCTAAACCCCATACTTTGGAGATGACGAACGAAATGAAATTTAAAGTTATATTACTTTTTTCATTTCATTTTTTTACGAGTAAAAGTGTCATCACCGTTTTCGATTTCTAATTCATGAAAGCTTTAAATAAGGCATTTAATGTCTTTAAAAAAAAAAATTGAATAATTTCATACTTTCTGATTTTTATGAGTTAAATTTGTCTTATCATCTAATTATTAACTGTCTAACATTCAAATGTAATTTAATGTGTAGTTAAATTTGATTTTGAATTTAAATTGATGTTTGAATGTTTTGATTATATCACAATTTAACTAATTTCTTGTGGTCTCATTAGTCTTATTGTTGGCACAGGACTCTTTGGGTGATGGAAAATGTGATTGGATATCAAAATTTAATTTAAAACAATTTTTATTGATTTCAGAATAAAAATGTAAAACGTAATCATGAACGATTTACATGAGCGCATTTACAGTTATCGGGGTCACCACTTAAAGGAAAATTTTTCACAGACATTTGTCTATATCTGGTCGATATGAAATACATTCATCGTGTGCTCCGAAATCGTCAAAATTTAAAGGTTCGTTCTTAAAAAAATTATTATTTTAATTTTTTTTTATTAAACTTCTAATTATGTTTGAACGGAAATATATGCTTCGGGCTCCAGATTCATGCATCGAAATATTAGAGCAGCATATAAAAATTCACCATTCGATTCATCCTGAAAAGCAACATTATTACATAATAATGTATACATAAAGTAAAAAATGGAAAAATTGACGCATTACACCAAAAAATAGACACCATGGATGTCAAAATTGATGGTCTCAGGAGAGAAGTAAAGATCTAGAATGACATGTTATGCCGAATAATTAAATTTATATTGCCGGAAAATTTCGAACATAAAAGGAAAATTGCCACAGAAGAAGACATGGAGAACATTACACCGGAAGATTTTTCAAGATATTTGTCTCTCATAGGAAAAACATCACAATGGATTCAATATTTGAAGATCAATTTTTTCACGAATATAACTATGGTGGAAGACGTGGAATGAAAAATATAATGGACAATCCTCTGTTCATGTGTACAAAAATTGATGTTTATTTTATGGTGAACGTGTCTTTGTCCCACCCGTCTTACGTAGAAAATTTTTACAGTCAGTGCATAAAGAGCACGTTGGTATTGTTAAATGCAAACAATTAGCACGTCAATATATTTGATGGCCAAATCTAGATAAGGATATTTTGATAAAAAATATGCTTCATTAATTATTGAGCACCACGTATTGAGTTCCACTTTTTTTGATAAATATGGTTGGTAATTTCAGCAACACGGTAAGACTCTCAGTGATGTAGTTATAAAAGACAGAATGAATCTACATTGCGTGATTTAAATCAACTAGATAATTTTCTTCTTTGGCTATTTAGTACCCAGAAATGTAAGGATTTTTTAGACTAGCATAATCTTTCACGTCTACTGGTGATTCAATTTCCCAAAATGACCAAAGTCTTTCTAAAGATATGTGTAGGTAGTATACACTCACGTTCTTCATTTAAACAAATGCGTTTTGAACAAGCCTAAACTAAAAAGTTATCACACAGAAAGACAAACATCCCAAATGGTCCCCAATACACTCATTTTTTTCATTTCGACATGAAATGTGCTTAAAAGTATGTTAATAAGATATCTTCATTTTTGCACCTTACATTTTTTTTTTTAATTTCAATTCACATCACATCACTAATGATAATTTTCTGCGTAATCAAATTGTAATTAATCATGACGGTTCAAGTAAAAGAAAAAATCTTTAAAACAAGCCATAATTATCTCATTAAAATATTGCTGAACTACAATTTGAATGTGTAATTAAATAAAATTAAAAAAAAAGTAATGTAAGATGTTGCATGCAAATTTAATTAATTTTATGAACGTGAACCAAATCACGCATAGTTCTGAAATCTGAATATATTTTTAACATAAAAGCCTAGTTTTATTAATTTTAACGTAAATCTGAATTAAAACATCATTTTTAAATTAAATTAAGTCATAAAACCAGAAAACAGAAAAAAATGCGATAAATGATCATTAAACTCATTTTAATTCAATTTTTTTCTACATTTAATGAAGCACTACGTTAAAAAAATCATTTTTTTATATTAATTATTATTAAAAGTTGGCATGACAAAATACATCGTGTGAACAGGAAACGGTCATTATTTGATTTATTATTTTATAACTAAATTAGATTAAATCCATATTTTAAATTTAATGTTTTTTTCGTTAATTTTTCATGAGTCTCGCAAATTAATGCGAATTTATATATAAAAAAAATCGCAGAAACCTGTTGCTTCTAGCTGTAAAATTTTATGTACTAATGTTGATTTGAACTTTTATTAGACATCTTTCACAGGCATCTTCTTTATTTTACCTTCTTTCTCCAATCATCTCATATTAAAGATCAATTAGCCTTTGGCATTACATTGAAAAAATATTGAACTTTAATGAGTGAATCCATGTATGAATTTTATACAGTGAAATATGAGAAGAAATGAAAAAAAAAAAATTGAAAAACAAACAAGAGAAAAAAAAACTGATTGATTAAAATATCTTTTATTATACTGTACTGAGAGGATCGCGTACTTCAAGTAAATTTGTGAAATATTGTGACGATGAATGATGTGGAACGTATAACTTAATAATAAAAGTAATAATAATAATGTTTAATCATAATTGCTGATAACACTCGCGAAGGCTTTTATGTTTACATTTAATCATCATGTTTTTTATGGATTTTTTTTATTAAAGTTAATCAATATTATTAATTTTTGTTATCAAATCTGTGAATCTCAGGTACATACAAATTTAGTATAAAAGAATAATTTTTTCAAAATAATTTGTCAGAAAAACGTATAAGTGAGTCAGCACGTGTTTGTGAGTCTATGAAGAGTTTGGTTTTGTGACTTTTTAGTGCATTTCGTAAGAAAATACACTATAACAGACGGTTCGTCCGCCGTCAACCTGTAAGTCCGGTGTCCGTTTGTCTGTTCTATCCATAACTCTGGAATGGTCCATCGGAGAGAGGCCGGTTTTTTTTGTTGACTAAACGAGCTCATAAATATTTTTCAAAACTCATTAGATTAGGCTCCATAGCCTTAAAACGAGTCAAAGCCCAAATTTTACCAAAATGGCTGATTTTTCCCAGATTTTGCTAAAATGATCATTTACAAAAATTTTCCGATTCAAATATTTAAATTTTTCATATATTTTTAATCAAATCTATTTTATTTAATGAATCGAGTTCCATTGAAATGCACTTTTCTAAACTGCCCAGTGGTTAGAACTTATAATTTTTTCCTAAATCTTGTGAATTAAACAAGATAAACAGGCTATTTTAGGATGAGAACTTGTTTTACATTTCAAGTTTCAGAGGCATATAGAACTTGTTCTTTTCTAAATATAATCAGTATTGTTTTGATTTTTGGCAAAGTAATACCTTATCACTGTTATTTAAAAAACAAGTTTTTGAAAATTTTGCTATGGGATATGCAATTTTTTTGCGCGTCATACTGCTTTGGATTCTTTTTGAAGCGTATTTTCCATGTATTTCAGCTGAAAGTGCCAATGGTATACAAATTCATTGATTAGTTTAAAATAGAAATTAACTTCAAAAGGTGGTTTTATTTAGCATTTATTTACAGACATCAAGATATTTGCGGTAAATCAACACTCCCAACTGGTTTAATCAATGGTGGAGTGCGCAAGCAGCCGAAAAGATGGCCGTGGGTCGCCGCAGTAGTTTTTAACAAAATATTAGCTTGTAATGCGAATTTTATTTCGACTACAAAAGCCATCACTGCAGCTCATTGTTTTGAGTATAAATCTAAATCAGACGACATGTCTTTGTTACTATTTTCAGAACGATGTAATATTATCATATTGATACATTTTATTTTTATAATGCTTATAATTTTTATGCTAATTTTTTGTAGATGTCAACATTCTGAGATTTGAAATTCATCCGCAATATAAGAGTGTTCCAAACTATGATATTGCTTTGGTTCACACACCTACAGTAACAGAGGTTGGGTTTGTTCCAGTTTGTCTTAATTTAGATGTGAATTCATTTGATCGTGGACAAGTCTTAAGTTGGAAGCTATCTGAAGACGATTACAAAATGGAGCTTTATGGTAGTGATTTCGAGAAGGTCAATAATGGTAAATGTTTGGCTGAGTTTAAAAATATGCCAGAACATGCATTTTGTGTTTTACCTTCTCAAAACACTATATCATTTTGTTCTGGTGATAGTGGGGCAGGATTTTTGTTAAGAAATTCTAACAACAGATTTTACTTAAGAGGAATTGTCGGCTCTAGTTCAGTAGATGAAGATAATTGTATATCTGACATTCCAGTAATTTTTACAGATGTCACAAAATTCTTAGATTTTATCATAAATGGAAATGAAGTAGAACAAACAACTCCATCAAATTCAAACCCTCGTGTTTCTGTAATAAATTTTGGTCCGATTTCGTCAAATAGTGAAGGGTTCAATGTAAAATTGTCAACAAGAATATTAACCTCATTAAATTCAGATAATCCAGATGTTTCTGTAGTCAATTCATTTTCTTCAAATAATCCAGATGTTTCTGTACGCAATTCATTTTCTTCAAATAATCCAGATGTTTCTGTACGCAATTCATTTTCTTCAAATAATCCAGATGTTTCTGTAAAAGTCAATTCGTATTCTACAAATGATCCAGAGGAGATTAAAACGTTTTTAACACAAGCCTTTTCAGTTTTCGGTAATTTCGCGTCTTTGTTCAGTTAAATCTTTAACAAAAAGTAAATATACAAAATCAACATCAACTTCAAATTATTTAAGATTATTCCCCATAACTTAATACTTAATAGTGTTCTTCATTTAATTTGAATATTTCAATTCAACAAAAAATTTAAATTTTTGACAGAAACAGTTATGTAGATGTATACGTGAGAACTGTCAAAATATTTTTCAATAGTAAAATTCAACAAGAAATTTGTGGTTGAAATAATTCAATTTTAATTGGATACGCAAACGAAAGTTTGACAATCTCTTTTACGTACAGAATTTTTGAAATTTCCTATACAAATTAAAAATAATTTTTAAAATTGGATATTCAATAATGCGTTCATAAAATAGTTTTTGAAATCCTTACTTTTAAATTTCAATAAAAATTATTAAATGAAGAGCGCTAATTAATTGCGAGAGTCTTATAAATTTAAAATATAACACCAATCCGTACATAAAGCATACTCAAAACCAATAAATTTTATCACCAGAGTACTTATTAATAATTTAGGCCGCGACAAATGAATTTTAAAAGTTTTGTCCGATGCCCCTTTTGAAAAGTCAAAAAAGATGAGGGGCAAAAAAAAAAATTTGTTTTTGAACCGAATTTTCAATTTAAAATTCATGTTTTTTAGAAAATTTAAACGATTTTTAAGTAAAATTTACGTTATTGTGTTAAATTAGCCAGGAAAAAACTAAATAAACAAAAAAAATTCAATTAAAATTCCTTTTACAAAATTTTGAAATCGAAAATTTTTAACGGTCATATTTTTTTAAATAAATTTTGTTAATTTCTGAGTGTCACTAAAATCAGAATTGATCGATTTGATGATTTCTTTGTAAAATGTTGCCAATAACATTCTCAAAAGACAATTAATTACAAATATAAGTAATTATACGTCTGTTATTAGTGTTA
>LN483468.1:0-129200 GCA_900002565.1 Culicoides sonorensis | reverse complement strand
TCGATTTCCATTTGTCGCGGCCTTAATATAATTTAAAAATAAAATCAGTCATCGGAAAAAATTTTTGGATATTTTCTCTGTCAATCATATTTCAATTAAATTCGATTATTGTAATAAATAAATTTTTTTTACATATTTTCTCCACATATCTTTTATTTGTCTACATAATATTTTTTTTAATGCCTTTTAACATTTTTACGTATATTCGTGCTTTTAAAATTACATAAGAAAAATAAATTAAATTCTATATAATTTTTTTTATTAAATGCTTATTATAATACTATTCATCCTACTGCTTAAAATGAACTTCAGAGTTCAATTTTCATTTTTTTCTACTTTTCATTGAATAAAATCTTTGTAGGCTCTAACCAAAAATTTAAATTTCATTATTGAAGTCACATTTATTCGTTTATAAAAGTTTTTAAAAAGTTTTTTACTCTAAAAAAGATAAGGCATCAGATGAAATAAAAAATTAGACAAGCATTTTTGGTCAATATTGAATTGATTTGTCCTTTAATAGTGTTATTTTATTAATAGTGTTAACTTCATTTCTTTCGATGAAAAAAAGTTTATGTTTTTTTTAAAGGAAATTCATAGAAAAGTGCATTCACTGATCTAACAATTATAACATTTTTTTTTGTCTTGTATAGTTTTTTTTTTGTATCATTATCATATTACATTCATATTTTTTTTATTTAAATACATTTATAATATTTTTATCAATTTTTTATATTAAAATTACTTCAATGATCTCCAGTTGCAGTTGTTACAATGAAACCTTTAGCTTGTAAGACACCACGACACTTTATGTGGACCTGGTAACGAAGAGTACACGTTGGAGTTAGATCTCCCAAATTTAGTCCAGCTAAATTTTCTTTTTTGATTATTTCTGGCAATTAAAATGAAATGAAAAATATTGAGATAATTCTATGGAATTCTATCCCTTTACCGCCTGAGATCCATTTCAATGGACATTTTTATTTGAAATGATGAAATTTTTTAAATCCGATCTTATTGTGATCAAAATATGTAAAATATCAAGTAAGCATAAAAAAAATCGAATTTTGATACTTGGATTGGGGCGGTAAAGGGATAAATGGAACATAAAAAATTAGTGTGAGTAAATGAAATTTTACCCTGAGGATCGGAATGTGTTAATAACTGAATTTCTTTTTCGTTGCAAAAGTTCTTAAGATCAGGTGGGACAACACAGCATGCAGACAAGTTAATTTGTGTTATTTGTGGTGGATGTTTGGCCGATTCAAATAATTCTTTCAATGTCTCACAATTGATGTCGGAAACACCAAGCAAGCAAATTTTCTGTTCATCCACATATTCTTCGAGCACTGTCCATAATTCCTTCAAATCCTTAAAACATTTTCCGCTATCGTCACCCCAATGAATAACGCCTTCCTTTATCTCTGGCTCATGAACACTCGCATCTCCATTTGTCAAATTTGTTTTGGGATGGTAAGCCAACACCAAACTATTAAATCCCGTTATATCGAGGATTCTCAAGGCCGAGTCTATTGCAACACGCAAATTTTCTTTTGAAAAATCGTTTAAAAATACTTTTGCTCCAATTTTAATTTCGTCACGTGTCAATTCTTTCATCTTTGTGTGTAAATCATTGTTTTTCAAGCGTATTTCTGTCGTACCATCATCAAGTACCACTTTTTCTGAATCTCTGATTGTCACTTCAAGTGCATCAAATAGCTGTAAGACAAATATTTAAAAAAAAAATAAAAATTAATGAGCGTAACATTTATTTGAATGTTTTTTTAAGTGGCAGAGAGATGAACAAAAAACACATAAATCAATAAATTATTAATTATGCCAAGTGCCAACAATAAATAGTTATTACATTTTTAATAATTAATTCACTAATGACCCAAAAATATTTAAGCAAGTCATCGTTACATGAAAATGATATGTCGAGTGTGTCACATAAATTAATAATTATGAACATGAATGAAGTCGATATTAAAATTTACGTGAATCTCAAGACAAAGTGGCTCTAAAAACGTAATTTTTTAAGGAAAATTTTCATTTAATAATGTAAATAAATAAATATTTGATTAAAGTATGATTATCATTCATTATCGGATGACCTTGAATAATATGATAAACATTGAACGTACTTTAATGAGCAGCGAGATTGAAATCTTATTAAATTTTGATAAGCATGAGTCACATTTAAAATTCTGCATTATTATTAAAATAATTTTCATCATGACAATGCTGTTTACTATAAAAAGTTAAAAATAAATAAACCGGTAAAAATAAAACGTGAAATCTAGAAAAAATGTCATAAGTGCTTTACCTCTTCGGCAGGCTTTTGTCCAGCTTTCTTCCTTAAATCAGCTACATTCAAAATGTTTCCAGTACTTAAAATGTATTTTTTACTAACACCATTCATTGCCTTATCCATATTTTTTTTCCTTGGAATAATTGATAAAATTATTGCACAATATTATCAAATAATGACACTTTTTCTTAGTGAACGACAACTAACTCCTATGATCACTCGTAAAATACTAAATTAGATTGAAAGATGTATTCTGGATGTTATATGTGAATGTCTCTCTGAATATTTCCAACTTTTTGCACAATAATTTTTGTTGTTTTGGCAGAGATTTACTTGTGCCTATATCTATGTTGTGTGATTGCTTTTATTGACAGACAATAAATAACACAGATGTGATTCTAATATTAGCTGAGGAAATGCAACGAATGGATTATATGAAATGCAAAATCATTTGTTTGTTTCACTTTTTTTTTGAAAAATATTAAATTATAATATTTTGTTGTTTTCCAATTTTATTTTAAAAAAGAACCGATGAGAGAATAAATTGTTTCAGTGTGACTTAGAAATTCTTCTGCACACTTGTGTTTATCATTGGCATCGTATTGTGATGTGATGATACTTTGATTTCGCTAGATGTGAAGTTGCAATCCAGTTGATTTGAACGCTCTTTGGTCAGTTCGGTCAGAATGAAGTTACTTTTGAAAGATCCTAAAAAAAAATTTGAGGGTTCATAAAACAGCAACTTAGTACTCGAAATAGTCTATCGTACCGAGATCGGGTATTTTATGTTGGATAGAAGAGCTCATAAAGATTCATTAAAACTCATTAGCTTTGAAATTGGGCTCTAGTGCCTTAAAAACCTAAAAATGGCTAAATTATGAGAAATTGCGCATTTTTGCAAATTTTTTTCATAAAATTTTTTTTGAAGCAATATATGCGACTTCAAATCAAAGCTGAAAATTCTGGGGCGCTTAAGAATTATTTTTTTTTGCTGTTCATGATTCTGGACCCGATTTTTTTGGATCTTAAGTGAAGTGGATCTTTTTTGGATCTCGTGGATCTTAATTTTAAAAGACCAATAAAAATGTTTTTTTTGA
This sequence comes from Culicoides sonorensis, assembly GCA_900002565.1. Classification (NCBI taxonomy): domain Eukaryota; kingdom Metazoa; phylum Arthropoda; class Insecta; order Diptera; family Ceratopogonidae; genus Culicoides; species Culicoides sonorensis. The sequence continues at coordinate 125,795 of LN483468.1, read as the reverse complement.
TTATTTTCGATGCTTTAATTTTTTAAACCATTTTAAAATTTTTTAATGAAAAAGATTTCAAAAATAAATTTTTATGGTACTCTGTTTTGTTAAAAATATTGAGAAATTAACCAAAAATTAAATTTAAATTTTAAATTAATTAATCAAATTTAGATCCACGAGACCCAGATAAGATCCAATTGCTTCGGACGAAAAAAATAGCGTCCAGAGTCATGTACAGCAAAAAAAATTAACCCCTTAAAAATCTTCAAAAAAAATGGGAGGTCTGGTACTACTATCGAACACGAGGAATTCCGTATAATTTTTCTACGTAAAAATTATTTATAAAAAATATCAACGCTATTTTGAAGATTTAATGCCGTACTTTATTTTTTTTAGTTGTTTTTTTGGAACTCAGGATGTTGGTTTTTCGCCAATTCAGCACTGAATTTTTGAGACAAATATTGAAATGTAACCTGGGCTTTCTTTAAAATTACCTACAGATCGCTGTATGTCATCCAAATAGTCGGACCACTTTAAAATTAAAAAGTGTAAACAAGAATTAGGTCTGAAATAAAATAAATGTTTTTATTCCGTTTAAACAATGGGAAAACGCAAAAGACCTGCTGATGTTGATACAGTTCAATATGAACAAGTGCCAACTAGAGGACGCATAGTACAAACTGTACAGGATAAGGCAGGAATCCTTTATATACAAAATGACTCGACTACATCAACGTCGTCGTCGGCAACATCACAACAAAAACAGCAATCAGGTCATCATCAAAACACGACCAAAACAACTTACTATCAAATCCAGACTAAAGTTCAGGATTCCGAGGGAACACCTGGAACTGTGATACACCAACATCGAACAGGTAATCAGGTGCAAGTTGTCCAACAACAACAACAAATACAGCAGCAACAGCAATATTCATCCGAAGAAAATTCCACAAGTAATTCAAATTTCAAGTGCATCAAATGTTCACAAGTTTTCGAATCAAAGGACATTTTCATTGAACATTGCAATCAATTTCATTATTTTGCCTGCGATTTATGTTCAAATTCAATCTTTGAAGACTTGTATCAGCTAAATATCCATATGATGAAACACATGAATAAATATGATATGTGTGAGAAGTGTAACATGGTTTGTAGTAGCACGGATGAGTTAAAGGGACATTTAGGGGGACACGTGACAACTTATAATCGAAATGAAGTTGTTTTTACGAACAGTAACGGTCAAGTTACATTGCCAAATAATAATCCCTTGAATGATGATTCTGTAATTGAACATTTAGCAGCTGAATTGGATCAAAGTATTGGAAGTACTGCAAAAATAAAGCCACAAAAATATCGATGTGGAGTTTGTAAACAGGATTTCAATGATCCCAAAGTCTTATTTAAACACATGAATGTGCATATTAATATGCCGATACAGACACAAATTGTTCAACAACAGCAACAACAAGTCGTTGTAAATCCCTCGCCACCTCCACCACAGCCACAACAACAACAAACCATTCAGCTAACTCAACAACAGCAAAATAATCAATCGGCAACACTTCAAGAAAATGTAGTTTACACAAACATTGAATCAAATAATATTTATTATGATGAACGTACAGGGCAGTTTTATACAATCGCATTAATGGATAACGCATCTCCATTAAGTGAAGCTGGCGGAAGTGGCCAATCTGTCATTGAATATGTTCAAGATGCATCGAGCTTACAACAAGGACAACACATAGAATATGTGGAAGAGACCCAGCCTGGTCAAGAAACCATAATCATAGAAGACGAGTCACAACATTCTCATATTTCACATCATCAACAGCAGCAACCACATCATCAACAGCCACAACCACAAAAGCAAATTGTTACATCTCATCAAATAATCAATTCAAAACAAACCATCCAGAATAATTCAAGTGCCGCTTCACAAGTTACAACTTCATCGAGTGGCACTTTAAACACCGCCACAACACTAAGCAATGATCCACCACCTTTAGTTCACATAACACGTGACACAGATCTAGAAGAGCTGATTCCAACCACAACACTTGTGGCCGATTCTCCGACATCGCAGAAAATTTCAAAACAAGAAATTGTGAGTGCAAAGCAATCGGGATTAACTAAATGTGAGAATTGTCATTCGACTTTTGTAAAAAAATTGCCTAAGCAGATGTTTTGCCATAATTGTGTGACGCGAAACACATCATCAGCAGCTAATAAACACTAGATAAGTAAAAAAATAATGTTAGAGAGGTACGAAAAGTACATAGTATAAAAAAAAATTAAATTTAATTATAAAAATGAAAAATTTCAGTACTCATTGATTGTGAGATGATTGAATCTAAAAAGTTCTATATAAAATTTTTCCTTCTCAAAAAATGAAGATTCATGCATATAATTGTAAATTTAATTTTCATTGATACAAGATTTTTACTAGAAAGGAAATCATATTGACTAGTTTAAGTTTCACTTTTACACTTTGATTAAAAAAAAAATTGTTATTGTTCAAAGGACGTTAATTAAATATTTTTCTTAAAGTTGTTCCAAATAAAAGTTAATAAAAAATAGTTTTCTGTTTGGAGGAGCTCATTAACATATAAGAATTCTATATATCTATTATTTTTATTTTAAATATCATGTTATTACTTTTTTTTATTTTATTATTATCATAAATTCCATTATTGCCAGTTTTCTATTTAATTAAATTTTATTATGAAGCATTTTTTTGGATTCTATGAAATTGGAAGCAAAAAAAATTACAGACATGCAAAAGAAAAAAATAATTCAAGTTAAATTAGTTTTGTAAATATTGATAGGGCATAATTTTTAATAATAAAAAAAAAAATAATTTTAACTGGTTATCAAATTTTAGATCTAAACAATATAATAGCGAAAAATTTAAATAAACAAGAAAAAAGTACGAAAAACATTTTTTTGGTAGAATTAACAATTTTTTTTTCATTTTTTTGGAGTTACTGGATTCTGCATTTTAAATCTTTCGATCAAGGATGGTGCATTTGGAACTATCTTTTTCTTTGAGCCAGGTAATGGTTTGAGGAAAATTTCCTTGGTTGATGAGCCTTTGCTGGTGGCAGAACCAATTGAACTACTCGAAGTTGACAATGTGCTCAAATTACTGTTCGAAATGTTCGTTGCTTTGAATGATGTCGGAATTCCGGTTGATTTTGGTGTTCCACGTGGTCTTGGAGTATCACCACGCATTGAATTGCTCCGTTTTAGAGCTGATGTGCCCATGAGTGGGGAATTGACTGTTGTTGGTTTGATTCCGAAACTGCTGCGACCTAGAATGAATTTCACTTGAAAAAGGAGATCCCTGAAAATAATTAATGGAACTCACGTGACACTCCAGTTGATTGCTTCACCTTTTGAGCAGATGCCTTATGTTGGGTGATTTCAGTTGCTGTCACACTTCGTTTCAATGAGCCTGGTGTGCCAATTCGAGGACCATTCTTAACTTTTGGAGTTGTCATCAGAATTGTAGTTGAAGCCATTGACAAATCTTGAGTTACATTGAATTTCATGTACAACAAAGCCTGGTCAATTTTCGCACGAGCCTCATTTAAAGCTTGGAAAACATTTGCATCACGATTTTGTTGATCATCCGACTTTTCATTGGGACTTGATGTGGCAATATTTATTTTATCTGACTGAATTGAGGCGATAAATGATTCAGCTAGAGCTTCTGTCTCATTAGATGTTGATTGAATTTCCTGCTTTTGTATCTCGGAAGTTACATTTATCTCTGGAATTTGAGAAAGGTTTTTCCCTTCAACAGTTTCAGCAACTTCCGGTTTTTTATTTACTGGAACTGCCTTGTTATCACTCGTAACGAACATATCAGGAATTTTTATTTTCTTAATTGGTTCAGCTGCGATTTCTCTCTCACTATCACTGATACAATCCTTGTAATATTTCAATAAATTATTTAAAATAGCCTTTGATACCAAGGAACATTTTTCTGACACTTCAGGCAATATGCTGGAACTTGTCGCCTCTTTTTTCATTTGACCTTCAGAGGATGGCGCTGTACCTTGAACCTCCCAAAATGCCTGGTCATCATTCTTTTTTGGACACACACACGCATCCAATTTGTAATCCAAACGAGCAACTAATCCAGAGGCGCTACATTTCAATTCAACGTGAATTTCTTTGGATTTCTCTCCGCTTTTAGCTTCATGTAAAAAATCCATAAAATCTAATTTAAATCCAAGTGCTTTGAGAATCCAGGTAAGATTAATGACATCAATTTCAGGACCCTGATACGAAAATAAGAATAAAATAATGTCTCAACAAATGCAAAATGTAAATCTTACCTCATTATTATTATTGGTCCGTGTTTTTTGGGTTTCATACCATTTTAAAATCAAATCCGAGAGTTCTTCAGATTGCAAAAGACCAAGTGTAGACATTTTCAAGCACAATTATATCAAATCCGTATTTTTTAAATAAATATTAGAACAAAACGATTATAAAATATCACAAAAAAAGTGTTAACAAACAAAAAAACGTGTAAAATGGCGCAAGATCTGAATTTGATGGAATATTTTTGGGGGAAACACCATGCTGATGGCTGGGAGCCGATCGAGTGCATCGATGCTGATAGATTAGCTCGGTCGATGTTGATGAGAGGGTACATACAAAAATTCAGTTGAATCAAAGCAACGGACATTGAACAAGTGTACAAAGCAAAGATTGAAAATAACAAAAATATTCAAAGAAATTTTTTTTGTTTAAATTATTTAATAAAAAAAATATTGAATGCTAAAAAAATTGAGAATGATAAGTGTGGGTGAAGATAGTAAAGGTTACACATTATTTACTAAAAAGGATAATTCAACAGGTGACAAAATCACATCCTTAGATCACCCGTATTTCCTGGAAAAGATGAATGAAATTCAAACAAAACATGAAAGCACAAAATATTTCACGTATCGTTGTGCTGGAAAGATTTTCGATATAACGAATGAATTGCTGAGAACGAATCTCATACCATATCAATTGGTCCTAGGAATCCTTGACAGACATCGCATGCAAAACACATCCGTCCTGCCTCCAAAACTCACAAAGGAAGTTGTATTTGAAATTTATTACGCTGCATATCGTCTTGGATATTTACCAGTCGATCAAGGACAAGGAGGATTTGAATCCCTTGAATTGTGTAAATATTCCCTCTTAAGTCTCATTTGGAATATATTTGATTCGAAACGAATGAAACCATCAATTCCTGTCTCAGATTTCAAACAATTGATGTTAATCTTATGCGAAAGCAGTTGCTATCAATCAAAATTATACGAATATTTTGATCTCGTGTGTGATTACAATCAACTTGTATCACGTACCAAATTCGAATCCATGTGTCTTTGTTTTGCCCGGATATTTGCATACATCGATTCAAGTGCAAATCAATTTGGACTTAATTTCATTGAAAATACTGTGGACGATTCGTATAAGCATCTTCATGGGCTATGTGGGTTGACTCAACTCCAATTTTTTGAGTTGTGGAATTCAAGTTCAAGTATATTTGCTGCATTTGCCAATATTGTAGCTTTAATTCAAAGACTTGGCGAGTCACAGTTAATATCACACGAGAAAATGTGTGTGGGATGTGGAACAGCTCCAATAATTGGACTGAGATTTAAATGCCAACAGTGTCGAAATTTTTCGTTATGCTTGAAATGTTTCAGTACCGGGTTTACAAATGGCAAGCACTCAACATCACATAAAATGTATGAAATTAGCTCTAGTGAAACAAAAAAATACTTTACATTTGGGAAATTCTTCTCAAAATTATGTTCAATGGGTGATGATGATTCAATGGCGAGTAAGGAAATGAAAATTGAAGAGACACGAGATAATGGTGAAATAAATCAATCAATTGTTAAAATTTCATCACAATCCATGAAACGTGGAACTGTAAATAAGTCAACGATTTCAAATTGGACTGAAGGACGCACCTTATCCCGAAGTACTGGAATCACTGCTAGCACAAAAATCTTTAAAATAATCGATTCCCTATCAGATTGCCATGAAACTCTCTTAAACAATTTAAATAATTTCAAATCAAATTTAAATGAGGACCAAATTAACATCCTGAAACATCATTGCGATGTCCTGCAAAAAAATATCAAAGAACTGCGTGATTGTGGTCCAAATCCAATCCAATCAGTCCCATTCTCCAGCACCCCATTTCGAACTACAACCCATAATACGAAGAAACGAACACCGTTATTGAACGCTTCGGCTCCACTGTTTCACAGTATTCGAGGTGCTGAAATCAATAAGACATTTGTCGAGGAAAATAAGTCGTTATCCATCAATGACATCAGTAATTGGTTCCAACTTGAAAAGGAAATGACACAGGAACCAACGCAATTGGATGAAGAGAAAATCACGACGATCACAAAAGCTGATACAAAGATGACCAATTTCAGGAAATTGTTGTACCAGGTGAAGGAAATTTGCGATGATTCGTATAGTGATAATTCAGTGCTGGCGGATAAGACAAAAAAATTGGAATCGGCCCTTGATGATATTATTGCGAATGAAGAGGAAAAGAGAAGTCAAAAACATGGATAGAGTCAAATTTCACGCTTAATCTTCTCATCGAGATCTCATATGCTTCCAAAGTCACGCTTTTTCACATTTACGAAGAAATTCGTATTGCATTGCACTTATTGCACCATTTTTTATAAGTATTAAATTTAAAATAATCAGAAAATTGTATTTTTTATTATTAACTGTTATCTATCATCGACGGTATCACTTTAGTCCACATATTTTTATCATGATTGTGTAACCGTTGATGATATCTCAAATGTGCGGTATTGCTATAATCTTTCCCACATGTATCACATCGAAATCGAACCCCCATATGAACGTTTTCAATGTGTTGCCTTAACGAAGTATTGTGAAGAAATTTCAATTCAGGACACTTTTCACAAGTAAACATTTCTCCGGTATGTTTGCGCTTGTGTATTGTTAAATCATGTGGTCGTTTGAATTTCGAAGGACATAAATTACAAGCAAAATTCCTGGCATCTGAATGAACTCTCATGTGACACGTCAAAAGTTGTTTTGACTTGAATCGTGCTCCACAAATTACACAACTAAAATCAAGGTTGGCTGTGTGATTTTTCATGTGGTGACGAAGGTTTTTCTCTGATTTGACCTCTGAACCACATATTTTACATTTGACTTTTTGAGGTGTACTGTGAATGGCCTCTAGTTAATAAGGAAGAAAAAATGAATGTTGATTTCCTTAAATGGAGGGAAAAAAATCTTATTACTTACTAATATGAGTGTTAACTTCCCCTTTTGTGTGAAAAAGTCTTTTACAGACAGGACACTCCGCTTCACGAATGTTTAAATGTTTAAATTTAATGTGATTAACCAACGTTTCTCTCGTTTTGAATCCTCTTCCACACATATCACAATAACGCACAGTGGTGTTAAGGTGAACGAGTCTCATGTGTTTTCTAAGGAGAAGATATGATTCACCACAGATTGGACAAACAGCTCTGAAAAAAAATTAAATTGCTTAAAAATGATTTAATGATCATTGAATATTTTAATTTACTTTTCTCTTGGTTTTGGTTTTTTATCTTTGTGCTCCATTTGGTGGCGTCGCAGTGAATTATAATCTGAAATCGCTTTACCACATACGTTACAAGTATATCGAGGTTTATTGGAATCAAATTTCTTTGAAAAATGAAGGTATTTCAAATGGCTGCTTATTCTTTTTCGATCTCCATATTTTTTTGAACAGTGATGGCATTCCAAACCTCCGTTTTTCTCTGAACAAATAAAAAAAAAATGATTGAAATTAAGAAGAATTCATGCTAAGAAATTTTTTCTTACTGATATGCTCTTGTTCATGTTTTCTCCTTTTTTCCCCTGACATTGTTTGTAGACAAAACCGACAATGACTTTTATTTGATCTTACTGGCCTTTGAGGCACTGGCAAAATTGATAGTTCTTCCACTTTGATGTCACACTGCACATTAACACTTTCACTTTCATCGTCGACTGGTTCAGTTTTAATTTTCCTCCAATGCTCTTCAGATTCCAGGGCCTGAACTCGAAATTCATAGGCTTCAATTAGTCGATTTTCACAATGAATACACAAAAGTTTATCTTCATTCAATGTAATTCCAGTGCATTCGGCAAAAACATCAATAAATGACACTTCATTTTTGTAAAATGTGTTTTTCAAATTAACTTGTTCTGGTGATGTCTTGAGACAAACTCTGCAGATTTCTTGAGACATATTTTTATTGAAATTAGTTAAATTTTCATTTAAAAATTTTTTTTTTTGTATTCAATAAATTCTTATGTTAGAGAAATGAAATGTTTGTTATTGTTTACATTAAATGCTTACAAAAGTGCTTACATTCAACTGTGACATCTTTAAATTTGAATCTCATTGTTTTACCGTTACATTTAAAATAAAAAAAAATGGAATCAGCCTTTGATGATAATATTGCGAATGAAGAGGAAAAGAGAAGTCAAAAACATGGATAGAGTCAAATTTATTATTCCAGTATTGCAGTTCACTTATTGCATCTTTTGTTATAAAAATTAAATTTAAAAATATCAATAAAATTGTATTTTTTATTAACTGTCATCAATCATCGACGGTATCACTTTAGTCCACTTATTTCTATCATGATTGTGTAACCGTTGATGATATCTCAGATGTACGGTACTGCTATAATCTTTTTGACAAACATCACATCGAAATCGAACCCCCATGTGATCTTTTTCAATGTGTAGCCTTAACCTATTATTGTCAATGAATTTCATTCCAGGGCACTTTTCACAAGTCAACATTTCTCCGGTATGTTTCCGCCTGTGTTTTGCTAATTCATTTGCTCGTTTGAAATTCGCAGGACAAAAATTACAAGCATATTTCCTGATATCTGAATGAACTATCATGTGATCTTGCAAAAGAGATTTTAACTTGAAAAGTGCTCCACAAATTTCGCAACTAAAATCAAGGGTGGATGTGTGATATTTCATGTGTATACGTAGGTTTTTTACCTCTTTACCGCATATTTTGCATTTGGCCTTTTGGCTTGTACTGTGAACGCCGTCTATTTAATGAGGAACGAAAAAATGAGTGTTGATTTCCTTAAATGGAGGGAAAAAAATCTTATTACTTACTTATATGAGTGTCAAGTTCTCCTTTTCTGTGAAATAATTTTTTACAGACAGGACACTCCGCTTCACGAATGTCAAGATGAACATATTTAATGTGATTAATCAACCATGTTTTCGCTCTGAATCCCTTTCCACACATATCACAATAATGCTCAGTGTTGTTAAGATGCATAATTCTCATGTGTTTTCTTATGAGAATATATGCTTTACCACATATCGAACAAACAGTTCTGGGAAAAAATCAAATCAATTGGAAATGAAAAATTTATACTGAAAATTTCAATTTACTTTTCTCTTGGTTTTTTATCTTTGTGCTCCATTTGGTGGCGTCGCAGTGAATTATAGTCTGAAATTTCTTTACCACAGACGTTACAAGTATATCGAGGCTTATTGGAATCAAATTTCTTTGAAAAATGAAGGTATTTCAAATGGCTCCGTAATCTTTTTGGATCACCATATTTTTTTGAACAGTGATGACATTCGAAACCTCCGTTTTTTTCTAAACAAGTAAAAAACTATGAAATTAAAATTCCTGCTAAGATATTTTTTCTTACTGATATGTTCTTGTTCATGTTTCCTCCTTTTTTCCCCTGACATTGTTTGAAGACAAAACCGACAATGACTTTTATTTGATCTCACTGGTTTTTGAGGCAAAATTGCTAATTCTTCCACTTTGATATCACATTGCACATTTACATAGTCACTTTCATCGTCGACTGGTTCCATTTTAATTTTCTTCCAATGCTCTTCAGATTCCAGGGCCTGAACTCGAAATTCATAAGCCTCAATCAGTCGATTTTCACATTGGATACACAAAATTTTATCTTCATTCAGTGAAATTCCAGTGCATTCAGCAAAAACATCAATAAATGAAACTCCATTCTTGTAAAATGTGTTTTTCAAATTTACTTGTTCCGGTGATGTCTTCAGACAAACTCTGCAGATTTGTTGAGACATATTTTCATTTAAAAATATTTTTTTTTGTAATTCAATAAATTTTGTTGTGATTGGAATGAAATATTTGTTTATTGTTTACATTAATTGCTTACAAACTGCTTACAAAACTGCTTACATTCAACTGTGACATCTTTGAATTTGAATTTTATTCTTATCTTTTAACCGTTAAATGTACATTCCTCTTTTGGAGACAAAATGTATCAAATTTCAATAAAACAAGAAAAAAAACTGAATAAAAAAATTTGATTTTCATATTTTAATGGTATATTTTTCATAATTTTAATAAAATACTGTTACATTTAAAACTAATTTGTATTTCAATTAATTCTAATTCTTGTTTCCTCTTAAATTTAAAAGTGTATAAGTTAAATTCTAGTTATTATTGTACAATGCCATAGCTCGAGCAAGTCTCACTCTGAAGTCACGATAAAGCATCTTCCCACCAATCGGGACACGATTCAGGTACATTTCTAAGCTCATTAAACACAAGGCTTTGCCATTCATGGGAAACTTTTCCGCCAGTTCGTTACTGATATCGAGACCTTCTGACCTTGCAAGGGTTGTGAGCCATATCCAGACATCAGAGCGGGTCCAGTCACGAGGATCTACATTAAAATTGAATAAAAAAATGAAATTCAATGTCAACGGATAAAAAAAAATAAAATTCAAACATACCAACTGGCAATCCATCATTACCGATCCACGATTTCTTTTCAGGTCTCTTCATGTTATTTGAAGTTCCTTGTGTTGCTGAATTCCATCTTTTTTCTGTTTCACTGGGACACACACTCACCGATGTCAAATCAAGTGGTGGGACACGGTTATTACTCCACTTCGGCATACCACGTTCAATTTCCATGCTGTTTCTGTAAATACAAAATAAAAATAAAATTAAATATGAATTAATTTTAAATGATGATAAAAAAAAAATCAATGTCATGTCAAAAATCCATAACCAGTTCAATATTCAATATAAAAGAAATTGACATTGAAAACAGGTTGTGTCTGGGTCAAATATTATGCAATGGTATCACAATTTAAATTTTTATTTTAAATTTTTGCGTAGTTCTCAATGAAGAGAAAAAAAATTAAAAATTTCGATTCAAAATATTATGAAAAAAAAAATTTAACGCCTGTCTCAAGAATTTTTAATTGTTGTGTGAAAGCAATACAACTATTAATAATACAATTATAAAATTGTCGATATTTTTTTACAACACACATCATGAATTGTATCCAAAAAGAAGTTTATATTACATTTAAATGGTGCTAAAATTGTTTGTATGTGTATTTCAATTCAAAATACGACACGTGTAAGTAATTAAATGTCCGTTAAATTGATTCAGCTCAAATTTGATTAAAATGCGCTTAGATTTCAAATTCCAGATTACTGTATACAATTTTTTTGCTTTTATTATTATTATTAATATTTTTTATGAAAAAAAGCAATAAAGTAAAGGAAGCAACTTCCTTTAAATTTATCCCATTTCTTAAATAGTTTTCTGCGCGCCAACCGTGTCCGTTCGTTCTTTCAGTGAATTTCTTTGTAAGAAATTGCATAAATTTTAAATGAAAATAATAAAAAAATGCCATTCATAATAATTTCCGGCACTTTCTTCATCATCCCATCTCATCATGAAATGAATTTCTTTCATTTTGATTCAATGAATTTACCAGCAAAAAAAAAAAAAAGGAAGAGGAATTTTTTAAATGTCACATTATTTGAATGAAATTTAATGAATTTCCTGATGTTTCCGACGGACTTTTAATTGAAATTGACTTTTTTTCATGAAGTATTTGAATTTAAATGTGAATTGTGTCACAATCGAATTTGACTCTCAAAGTTTTTTTCGAAATTAACAGGAAGTTTAAAATTTCGAACAAATCTGTGACACGTACGGCCGATTCGCGTTACCAATGATTGATAAACTACTTCAGACAAGTGTGAAAGAGCAATAAATCGACTTCTTGAAAAAAAAAACAATTTCATAACAAAGTATCAATCAGGTTTTAGGTCCAATCATTCATGCGAGACAGCAATAAATCTAGTGTTGGCAGATTGGATATTGGGCAATTGTGGTTTTTCTCGACTTAAAAAGGGCCTTAGAGATCGTGGACCACTGATTGATAAAATGCAAAAATGTAAAATACCAGGAAAAGTATTAAGCTGGTTTTGCCTTTGGCTTTACGGTAGGTCACAAAAAACAAAATGTGGAGGGAACATATCTAATGCTGTAACCATTGGAATAGGGTTGCCCCCGGGGAGCCCCGCTGTCTTGTGCTCTGTTCAATTTTTATAACAATGACTTACCAAACGTAACATTGTAAGATTAAACCATTCGCAGACGACACAATAATCTGGCTATCAGGAACCGACATGTGTGACTTACATGAGAAATTGAATGAGGACTTTAAGAAGTCAAAATTGAAAGCGCATATTGGCAAAACAAAATACATGAAGCTCAACTAACGACATGTGGGTGATGAATTGACACTTGAAATGGACGGCACAGAAATTGAACGAGTTCTTTTTATGCTGTGATCAAGATTTTAAGAAAATCCAGAGTTGTGTAATAGAGCTTTCTCCCAATTTTATTGAGAGATCAACTGTTAAATGTACATCAGATGCTGTTGGCCACAAATATTCTAGATGTAAAACTAAGAGTCGTTAAGTTGGCTCACAAAGCTAAGATGAATTTACTGCAGAATAGATAACAACGAATCTCAGATCAATAGCATCAGTCCAGCCATAAAACTTACGCAGGAAGAGTCACTTCAGACTTCCGAATTTCATGACAAGCAAGGGTCATAATTCATTTTACTGTAAAGGCCTAAAAGTGTGATATTGTACCAGAAGTGAACATGAAAAAATTTGAAATGCAATTGAAAGATTATGTCAGGGCTCACGAGCTAAGTCTATTAAACAGATTTCATTTTGATATGTACAAATTTCACATACAAATTATTGAAGATTACGTATGTGTTTCTATAGAAAATATACGTCAAATGAAATGTCAAGTGAAATTCTATCCAATGGACTTTGCTAGTCAGTGCATTAAATGACATGGAATATATCATCTGTAAATAAAAGACGGACCAACGCAACGTATGGCAAGACGCTCGTTGGAAACATCAGGCAAGTAACAAATCTCACTACCATAAAAATTGAATTCATGACTGTCTTCTTTTGAAATTAAAATGTGTCCTAATCTGAAAAACATGTCGATGACAAACACAAAACAGAGAATTCAATTTTGTTACAAATCCAAATAAACAAAAAAAAAGAGAGAACCCGGATATTGATCATCATACTGATTAATTATGTTGACAAGTATTCGGATGTTTATTTGATTTTTTTAATTTAAGTCAAAATGTAACTTAAATATAACAAAAAGAGAATGAAAAAGACTTTTAAATGTAAATGTAGATCAAAACGAAAAATGTCGCCAGATTAGTCATATGAGAGATTTGAAGTTTCATGCATGACAAATTTTTCTTTGAATGTTGCATTACCGATTCAAATTTCAAGATTTTAAGTCTAATTGCATTTTAAATACATTTGTAATGTGATTCATTATCAAGAAATTTCTGATTCTGTTATCATTTAATGCACTGGATCACATCAGAGTCCAGTTCAGGTAAATAAAAACAAAGGAATAAGAGGCTTTATTACATTTACATTAAAAAAAAAATGATACAAAATTGTTTGTCATCTCGATTAACGAACATTTTCTTTTGTTCTCATTTTTTTTGTGTGTATGCTGTTATTAAATAATGGTCATAATTTTTTTTTATTTTTTTTAATGATAAATAATAACAAGACATCTTCCTTCAGAATCGGAAGCAATTAATCTAAGACGATTATAAGGGAATTCAATTTTTATTACCGACACTTTGACGTCCTGCTCTCTCGTAATGTGTCTGTGGTTAATCATGAATGACCAGTAATTATAAAATAAAATAAAATTACGTTTTGGATTTTATTATTTTTTATGACTTTGTTTGATATCGTTTTCATTTCATTTCAAATAATAATAGCTTTATCAATCAAACTTGATTTATCATTGATTGAAATGATGAAAGGTGCCAAATATGAATCAAAAAATGATTGATCATTCTCTGTAATTGAAATTTGTAATGATTGGTGAAGGTTTGAATTGGTAGGTAAGCGTTGAAATGCCTCATCCTTCTTTCCAAAAAAAAATTAAGATTTTTTTCATACCCATATTATATTTTTTGTGGTTGTCTTTTAAGAATTTGATGATTCAAAGATGTCATTTCCATTTGAAATTTCCTCTGAATTTCAAATGAAATGCCAATGTGAACAAAAAAATTGAAACTCACATCAGAAAAACATTTTAACGTCAACTGTGTGTTATGTTTTTGCCATCAAAATGTTTGAATAAACACAAAAATTTTAATGTTTAACGGAAGTTATCGTCGAATTAGAAAATTAATTTAGTAGACTGCGTATTTTTTTAGTGGTATGTGTAGTTTTTTTATTATCACATTAAATTTACATTTAAATAAAAAAAAAAGATCGCACACGGAGAGTTTGAATTTCAATTAAATTGCAAAAAATAAATTATTTGTAGTTAGGCGGAATACTGTGCCCAATGGCTCAGTTTTCAAATGAGGTCTCTCCGCGAGATGGGTAAAAATTTAGAATATTTTTTGCTTGTTTTGTGGACAATTTTTTTTATAAGATCTTCTGTGATTCTCCTTACGAAAGGATTCTAATTCCCTTCTCACTTCCCACGTGACTACATTTTTTATGGCAATAATACTCAAAGAACCACTATGGGCAGTCCGAAATGGGGGGTTGGTATTATTTTGAAGAATTCATCAATTGAATCTAAATTCGAACCTTGAGGCTATTGCAGTATGAGTTACGCTTGGGTAAACGGAAGTCTCAGTGTGCACACCACAGGAGACGAATATTGATGGTGAGGATTTAAGGTTTTTAATGGCCGAACTTCCTACCCCCATTCTCATTCTATGTGATGCGAATGCGAAAAATACAAAGTAGGGTTCACGAGTGACTGACGAAAGAGATCAAATCATTGAGAATGTTTTATTAAATCAAAACTAAGCGCTGCTGAATGATGGGTCT
Source organism: Culicoides sonorensis (assembly GCA_900002565.1). Taxonomy (NCBI): domain Eukaryota; kingdom Metazoa; phylum Arthropoda; class Insecta; order Diptera; family Ceratopogonidae; genus Culicoides; species Culicoides sonorensis. The sequence goes on along the minus strand of LN483468.1, from coordinate 110,551 downwards.
CATACGTACATTGACTCGCAATCAGGAAGTACAATGGTGCCAGATATCTCAATTCGCAGTGATGTTCGAGACTACTTGGTTTGTTGCTTAAGATCCTTGCGATCCGATCACATGCCAATAGTTATCAATCTGACATCACGATGATTTGTAGGTTATAGAGCGTCATTAGAAGAAGCCCCTCAATCTTCTAGAAAGTCTTGGAATCTGAAACCTGCCAACTAGTCACTGTTTGAAGGGTGGGCTGGAAACGTAGAAGACGATTACGATTAATTTATTGATCGACGGAAGCAGCAGAGCAATCTGTAACCATTTCAAGTATAGAACTACATCCAACTCGTCAAAGAATCTTAGGATTATTTAGGATCTGTGTTAACTACATTAGAGGGAGATGGAAAGCCTTCCCTGAAGTAGCGAATCCTCACACTAGCCAATGCTTCACATTAACAGAGAATCTGTTTTGATGTTTCATCCTCTTCTAGGCAGACCCTGACGGAGCTTGAATTGCTCCTTGCTATCCTTTTAAGATGGCTGTATAAAAGGCAGTGTCCTGTAAGGAGACTCATCAGTTTTCTGCTGTGTTTTTTGCCCAATTGTAAGATCATTTCTTGGAATGTGAAGTTGCTGCTATACTTTGATGGTATGATTTCATCTGTTTTTTCACCCATTCCGAGATGAGTTTTTTGAAATAGCTCAGACTCACTCCTCAAAAGAGCTCTGGACCAATAAATTTCTCTCCATCGCCCTTTCTCGCATCTTCATCCACAACTTAAGCATCCAGATTATGAAATTAAAAGTAAAATTAATTATTTTCTGATAATTGCTTCACTTCAAATGACTGTCATATCAAAATACCACTCATGAATGCCTCAAAATTAATCCCCAACAGCACTTTTAATTTAATTATCGGAAATCATTTAAATTTAATAGCATTTTTCTGGATTTCCCGAAAAAAAATGACATTCACGACTTTTTTTTTGTTGTAAATACTTCCTAACTAAAAAAATTTTATTTAAAAAAGAATCAAACAAACATCAACAAAAAACCAACAAATTACAATGAATTGTTTACTAAAAATTGTCCGGATGCTAAAATTTCCTGTGTTTGAATATGACATTTTTTTTCTATCTCTCACTGTATTTGTATGTAATTGATATGTAATTTTATATATTTTTTTGTTAATGTATTGATAAGTTACGTGCTTTTATGTACATATATGTGAAAGAAGAAAAAAAAAGTATACCGCTGCGCCACATTGATTATCAATTGTTCAAATAAACAAAACAATGACACAAAAAATATAGTAAATGTTAGATAATGCGTGCTATCGAACGCATATTAGTGGATTCATCATCATCATCATGAATGACCTTGGAGTATTTTATTCTAATGCATTGTTTTTCGTTTATTATTTTTTTTGTGTGTTTGTTTGATTTTGAATTAATATGAAAAAAATAATTCAAAAAAAAAATTAGTTTTAGTGTGTGACAATAAAATGATGTTATGTGTGGAGTAATAATGATAATAATAATAATAATAATAATGAAGAACAAAAAATAGAAACTTATAGAGATAATACTTTTCCTGTCGTTACTAAACAATCCATTATAATATGGATACATTTATATATTATGGCATTGTCCATGCCTTGTTAAAACCCGTGTGCTTTGTGTATGTGCCGTGTGTGAGGTCGTCGCATCAACTTAACTAATCTATATAAAACTGTTATTGTAATAAGCATTATATTGACTTTATCAGGCATTTCCGTGTTTTTATTCAAATTTAAAAAGAAAGAAAACCTTTTCAAACTAATAAGTGTCTTTTCCTGCATCTTATTCAAAATAAAAAAAAATGTGATACATTTGTAACACAAATGCATTCTAAGTTCCGTTACACATTTCATTTCTTGTTAAGGTTTGAGGGCATTTTTATTATAATAAATTTTAACATAAATCTACAATGATCAAATAATTTAACATGTTTTTTTATGTTTTTAAATATTTAATTTTATTTTGTAGGAGTGCGTTTTCATACACGAACCAAATAAAAGATCATGTTTAATCTTCAAAAAAAAAAACATCGGTTCCTATTCCTTTTACATAAAAATGTTATTTATTGTATGTCTTGTGTGTGTGTTCTTTTCAAAAAAAAGGAACAGGTAGAAACTTCTTTTATTTTATTTATTTACAGTTAATATGAAAAATATATGACATGTGTCTTTCGATATGATAAAAATTTCCGGATGTCAGATTGCATTGAATGCAATGAAAGAAAATCTCTTTGTGTTAACAATGGTCTCAAATAATAAAAAAAAGAATATGCAAATGAATTCACTGGAAATATTGGTCAGGATCATCAGAGTCATTCTGAAGAATCACCCAGTTTCACTTTGAACAAAATATGTGTTGAATTCATTTGTTGAAGTGAGATTTTCAAATTGATTTCATTATCTTTCCCTCTCTCCTTAACTATCTCTCTCTCTTGAACTTTCATTTGTTATTAAAGCTTTTTCAGTTTATTGAACTAACTTTCTGAATCAACTTCTTTTTAAATGTCGAGCCACGGAGCATTTACAGATAGATCGTTTTCATAAAACAAATAATCAGAAAGAGAGCTACTTAAGAACAAAGAGAGAAAAGAGAGGGAAAGAGAAATAACGACGTTGATAAACAAAACTTATGGAAAAAGAGATAGCTCAACTCATAAAACACATAAAAAGAGAGAGAGTGAGAAAGAGAGGGGTTATAACAGAGAGGACTCATTAAAGAGAAAATTGTAATCAGAGTTATTTGAGAAGACCTGGCATGTTAAGGTAACTTATAAGAAAGAGTTCATTTGAACCAAAGATACAACTAGAAAGGGAACTTATTAAGGGTGAAAAGAGATAGAGAGAGTGACAGACAAAGAAGTTCATATTAAAATTTCACTTCATCTAGGACAAAGAGTGAAAAAAAGAGAGACAAAGAGAAAACAACAATGATATAAAACATTTCTTCATTAAACTTGAGATCGTTTGAACACATTGAAAGAGAGTCAGTTAAGGAGCGAGAGAGAGCATGAGAGATAGATAGACAATAAAAGAGAGGGCTCATTAAAGAGAAAATTGTAATCAGAGATATTTGAGAAGACCTGGGAACGTTAGAGAGAGTTCATTTTAGAGAGAAATACAATTAGAGAGGGAGCTAATTTAGGAGAAAGAGAGTGAGAGACGAAAAAGTGCATATAAATAATTCATTTCATCAAGCTTCAGATCATTTTGATATCAAATGCTCCCCTTCAAACAGAATCTGCCACCGTATAGCTCTACAGATTCACACACACGTACATGTTACCTCCAAGTCCTGAAAGGCCAAAAAGGATAAAAGCAAATATTTTCTGAATCAGAATCAGACAATCTTTGTTATTTTAAGTACTTTGAATCATATTTTTTTTACTTGCAACATCAAGGGCCATTCACACATCATAAAAAAGAAAATTTCTCAATCATGAATGATTGATACAAAAAAATTTCAAATAAAAAAAAAAATAATAAAAACACTTACATTTAACTTTGATTTGTATTGACAATGTCAATTCTTCCGTTCGTTTTTGAATAAATTATTTAATTTAAGTCAAGATGACGAAGAAGAAAAAAACCTTTTCCGTCAGCTCAGCACATAAAACAGATGGTGCAACAATTTTACGTATTTTTTCCTCTAAAGATTTGTTTTTTCTTTAAAATTTATATTAATTCTTTTATTTTTTTTGTTGTTCGACACGGAAAAGTGGTTTTTAATATTTTTTTTTTTGTTACAATACAATAGCAAACTCAAATCTTTTGATGTGAAACTTTAAATTACATTAATAAGTTTTTTTTTTCATTACTTCTTGTGCTTCTTGAATTCTTTTCTTTTGTATTGTATTTAATATTATTATATTTAATAATTTTCCGCTCTTTTTCAAATTATTGTTACTGTTATTATTATTATTGTTGTAAATTTCTGTATTTTTTTTAATGATGATGGAATAAAATACACGTAAAACGATGTTTTTTTAATATGTCTTTTTGCCTCAATTTAGTTTTCTGTGAAAATTGTTATTATTTTTTTTATCTTATTTTATTTATAAAACAATAGTTTTTTTTTCTTTTATTTTTGATGTTCTCTTTCTTTGAAATGTTTCTATTAAAGTTTTACTCTAAATGATGTGTAAAAGTTACTACACAGAAATTTCTTTAAACAGATTTTCTTCCAAATTGTATCAATTTTTGTCTATTTAACATCTGGTTCCTCTTAAATTTAATACCCAAAATCCAATTCAAGTTGAAGTAATTAGATTTTTTAAATTTCAAATTATGTTAAATCACTGTTTTGATCGTAATTTTTGCTCAAATTTAAGTGTTTCTTCTTAGTTTAAGTGATCCAGAAGTGCAGATGTTTTTCTTTTCAATTGAATGTTCTTGGAAACGTGCTCAGATACTTTAATTAATTTTTTTTCCTTGTTCCTTAATATTTTTTTTTGGTATATGAAATGATATGAAGAGATTTTTTTTAAAGATGTGAGTAATTTATTTTTTTTTGAACTAATTTAATTGCTTACGAAGACAGATGCTTGTGAAAAGGAGGAAATTTTTAAGAAAAACACGTCTTCATTCGGTAACAGACTGATCGAGACTGAATGAATATTGATGTTGAATGACTATTTTACGTTGTGGTTTGTAACATGTGTGTAACATGTTTTTTTTTGTGAGTATTTTTCTATGCATCAGTTTGTTCATTCATAAAAAATGTGTGTGTGCTTATTTTTGTTCTCTCTCTCTGTTTCTCTGTTATGAAAAGACGTATGTTTGCATTTTGATGTGTTGTTGCATAGAAAAAACAGATTTGAATGTGATTTTGGTACAAGTTTGATTGCAAAAGATCAGATTTTTTAATGCAATTACTTGATCTGCACATATTTGAGCTTGTATTTGAACAACTTATTTTGCAAGAATTTAATTTTGTAAGATATTCTCGTTTTTTCCAGTTCATGATGTGGATTTTAAAAAATGGGTGATTAAAAAATTGAAATGAGCCTTATATTACATTGAAGTTTCTCACTTTGAAAAGATTCAATTAACTGACTCTTCGAAATTTACCCCCTTAAATTTTACGATTCTTAATAATTTAACGATTATTCATTTCGAAATATTTCGATTTACTGACTCTTCGAAATTTACCCCCGTTAAATTTCACGATTCTTAATAAATTGACGATTTTTCATTTCGAAATATTTCGATTTACTGACTCTTCGAAATTTACCCCCGTTAAATTTCACGATTCTTCATAATTTGACGATTTCTCACTTCGAAATATTTCGATTTTCTGCCTTTTGACAATTTTCCCCCATAAATTTTACGATGCCCAGTTTTTTGACGATTTCTCATTTCGAAAAGTTTCGATTTACTTGACTAAAATGGGAAAGAACAGATGACATACGATTGTGATCCTGCCTAATGAAGGAATTTTCGTTAAAAATTCATGTTAAAATTGACCTATTAAAACAGATTCAATTTACCCGAAATATCCATTCCTTTTTTCTGGTTAAAACGTTTTACTTTTTATTATATCACACTTTAATGCTAAAAATAAAAATAAAACTACAAAATTGAAGAGAATTATAATAAAAATAAAGAAGATTTCAAAAAAATAAAAATAAATAATAGAATCAAAATGTATTAGAAAATTACTATGTTTACATCCCGGAACTAGAGTATTAGTGATAAATTTTGTGTGTTATGCACTGAAAGAGTTCAAGGATGTTCTAACATTTGATCTGCCAAACACGATGAATGAGATGCATATATGGATTCAAAAAGGGGACTAAAGGAAGGAAACGAAGAAGAAAAAAAATATAAGTAAATAAGTTCTAATTCGACTTTACAGAAAAAAAAAACTACGGAAATATTATTTTTGTTTAAATTTAATCATTCAAATATATATAAAATGTGTGTAATGATGATGATCATTCATTTCAATGCATTTTTTCAATATACATACCGGATTTCCTTAGACTTTTTGACTAAAAATCCGACACACGGTAGCAATATAACATAAAAATTTCATAATAATAATCATAATTTTATTTATTACATTTGTGTCATTTTACTGTGATTTGATTTTTGATCTCACCTAATTTAGGCTTGAAATTATAAAATTAAATCAAGGAAACAAGTGTCTTCCATGAATAACAGACGTGAGAAAATGTTGAAATAGAATACAAAGCAGAAAAACTATTATAAAACGATTATGTACGATATCTGTATTAAGAATGTTAACAAAAGAAGGGATATCCTCAAATTAAGTCCTTTTCTTACAATCACATCTACAATGTTGTTTGACATCAGTACATATCTGTTAAAAAAAGAAAAACAATTAATTGCAAAAATCGTAAAAATATTTTTTCTTAAATGTTTAAACAGGCGTAAATAAATACAACGTCCTGTTCCTTTTCATTCAATCGGATTCTGTTTTTTTTTTAACTATTTTTGTAAGTCATACAACAAAAAAAGTTTGAATAGTAAAATCCTGCTTTAATATTGACACGCAATAAATATAACAAAAGAGAAGAAGAATAGAAAAGGACATTTGTGTATTTGTGATTGTGTGGAAAGTTTAAAAAAAATATTTTTTTTATAAATTTTGTACGTGTTTCACAGATAATTACAAACAAATAATAATAAAAATAACATCCTTTTACTGAAATTGAAATGAAATAAAATTAAAAAAAAATTAAAATTAAATGCCCTTATGAGCATGATTAGGTGTCTGTCTTTTAAGAGTCGTAGTTATCGAATAAATATTAAATTTGGATTTTTTCATAGTAATTTGAATGAAATTTTTTGACTTGTACTATGCAAGGAAACATTTTGTAAATGCGCTTTTGAATGAATTTTTAAAATGTAACGTTACTCTACTTTAAATTTAATCCTAAAAGCTGTGAAACAGGATATACAATTAAGAATGCATCCCTCTTAACGATTAGTTTTAATTGTGTACCAAAAAAAAAGTTTCTTACTTAGTGCTAATTGACCGAATTTAAACTAGATTATGGCAATTATGGCAAAATTGATATATTTATTTAGTTTATAATTTTTTTTTTAATTTAAATCAAAATTGAAATGAAGATTTCATGTGAGTAATTTTACTATTGTTTCATTTTTTTTGCAGACACCTGCTGTGTCCTTCCTCACTTACTTATTCATATGAAATATGTAAAAACAAAACAAATGTTTTATTTGTCGTATTTTTGTTGTTTTGCATCTGTAGTGATTTTTTTTGTAATTTCTTAATTTTTAGGATTAAAAAGTTGAATTGATTTCCTGTTGTATTTCCTGTACGTATGTCATGTGTTTTTTTTTGCTGAAGAAAATCCTTTAATTTTAATTTTAATAGAATTTTTTTAACGGATATTGAATTTAAAATTTTTCAAATGATCAGGACAAATTTCGCTAATGAATTTTTATCGCATGGCCTTGATTTTTTACAAAGAACAAAAAAGTTAAGATTAACCCTCTCTTTGGCAAGAACAGATCCAGCTGGAATTTTTTAGTAGATTTTGACCCCAAAATAAATGATCAATCAAAAAAATGTTGTTGTTCAGAAGTGCCATGCCTGAGTTGTTAGAGGAAAAATTGTTCAGGGGGGGCTAGTAAAAACACGTATAACTCGTATAGAATTATGTACAGAAATTTCACTATAAGAATTTTTTTTCTTCTGACCTTTTTGTAAATATAACATAAAGTATCAAAGAAAACCTTCAAAGAATCTTCTTTTCAAAAGAAAAATTTTTCAAAAAGTGTAATATGAAAATCAATGTTCTACCGGTGGGACATTGGGAGAGAAAGGGTTAGAGACATTAAAAATAAACAAAGCCATATTCTGATCGTTTGTTTACTTGAAGTGAACTCTGCACATTTCTTTAAAATTCAATTACATTAACCTAGAAAATTAAAAAATTTCGAATTCATCATGAGCAAAGCTGATAAAAGCATTCGAACTCCTGATATTCAAAGCAAAATTGCTGCTCGTTTACTTGATGACCAACATTATGATGTAGTGTTTCGGTTTCCAGGAGAAAAAGATGAAGAAGGGAATGCATCACTTTTTGCTCATAAATTTGTGTTGGCAACCATGTCAGACGTTTTTGAAAAGATGTTTTTTGGAGCACTTGCTGAAAAAAATAAAGATGAAGAAGGTCGAACGATTGTTAAAATTGAGGATATCAAAATAGCGGTATTTAAACTATTGCTCAGGTGAATTTTTCGTTAATTTTTAATGTTTTTTATTCAAATATTTTTTGTATCTTTTCATAGATCAATTTATGGCTATGAAATAATAATTCCAGATTATCAGTTTGGAATTGAATTCGTCTATGCATTGGATAAATATAATTGTCTGGATATGATTTCTATCGTTGGTAAGATCATGATTGAATTTGTTTACACGAAAACTGCAATAAAACTTTATGAATGTGCTGCAATGGTCAATTTGAATTTGTTGAAGAAAAAATGTTGTGAGGTAATTTTTGTTTCTAAATTTTCTAAAAATCTCATGAAACTTCCAAATTTATCTTTTATACTAGATTTTTTCAAGTCATACAGATGAAATACTCTTTAGTGATGAATTTTTCTTGGCAGCACCAGACACTGTTGTCCAAATATATCAGTTGGAAAAGCTCAAAATTGGATCTGAAAATCACCTAGTGAATGCATTGCAAAGTTACATCAAACATAAAATGGAAAATGATCCGGAAATTGAGAAGAAAGTTCGTGATGCTGTTTATGCCATTCGTTTTTTGACTCTTGACAAATTTGATATTACACACACAACACTTTTGTCTCATGAGGAAAGAAAAGCATTTCTAGCTGAGATTGGTTCATCGAAAAAAGCTTGTTTTATTGGAGAATTTTCTTTAAATCGTGAAAATAGATGCTTACTTCGATCACCTAAACAACAGAAAACATCAAAGTGTTTAAATATCATAAAAAAAATGTTAATTTCAAATGGATACGGAAAATGTGAAGCTTGTTTTCTATCTTATTATGATGATGATTTTTGTACATGCCAATCTTTTGTTGCATCAGTTACTGCAAAGAGTCAATTTCTTATAAATTTATACAGTAAATATAAACATGCAAGGATTGATGAATACGACGAAAACGATTTAGCAGAATTATTAGACACAGTTGAGGATATTGAGGAATTTTCATAAAAATGTTTAGTGAATTATCACATTTAAGTCATAGGAACCAGTGAAAATTACTTCTAACTTTTAACTCTTATCATTGAAATAAAATAAAAATCTTATTAAATGTTAAGCTTTCCAATTGTTTCATTTTGTGGCTTTGGTTGGAGCCTTCGTATCGGAACTTTATTCATAGGATGGTTCAATTTAATTTATTCAGTTATGTATGTTTCACAAGCTGCAATAGAATTAGAAGAACAACTACAAATTAACCGAGAATCAGATCTGACCATATCTCTAACAGAGAATCATATTGGCCTTGGTGGTTTAATTTATTGGATTGTAATCAACGTTTTTCAATTATTTCTTGGATTGCTCTTAATTATAGCATCACATGTAGAAAAATCTAAATTACTTCATGTAATTTTATGGTTTCAAGCAATATTGATAAATTTTGAATTAGTTGGAGTCATTTTAATCATCGATTCACAGCCGGTGTATGCTATTCGTCCTATTTTTGAGTGGTGTAGGTATTTAAATTCAAAATTTTTGAAATAATATCAATAATTTTTCTCTGATTTAGTTTTATCGATATATTTTTTCGTGATCGTGAATTCATACAACAAGGAATTGAAAAACCTCAGGAAATAGACAGTCAAAATTATTTTTTTTCCATTATTTATTACATTAATGAGTAAAATGACACAAAGTCAAGAAATAAAACAATAAATTGTGTACTTAAATTAAAAAAAAAATTAAATATGATATTAGATTTAATTCAATCTAGCTGTGATAGGTAATTTCCGACGATGTCTTCTATTCATTGGATTCATGCGACTTGCTTCCCAAAGTTGACACCTGTTAAGCCATTCTTGATATTGATACCTGTGAGTTAAATTTTAAAAATTAACTTGCTTCAAGTGATGGTTAGATTTAAACTTACCACCACTCTTCCCAACGAACATAATCATCTAATGTGAGACCTTTCAAATATCCAGCACCTTTATAGTAACGATATCTTACATTGATATCATCCCATGATCCACTTGTAAGTACAGGTGCTTGAGTTGCCAATGCATCAGGGAAATTTCCATTGCGAAGGTATCTGTTCAATTTGATTATTAATTTTATTTTAAAATAAATTTAATAAATTTTACCCTTCCGTTTGATTAGTTGAAGATTCCTCTTCAATCAAGACTTTCAAATCGCCGCCAGCTGAATTTTTTGTTATCCTCATATTTTCCATGTTTGTGCGATCTGTACTCCATTGAGCAATTTTGCCAAAACGCTCAGACAATGTGATGCGTGTGCTGGCATTAAGTGCTGAAAATACTGGAGTTGTTTCATTTCCTGATTCACTGCTAGACGATGAAGAGCTTGACACTGATCGTGCACGACGTTGCTTCGGCTCATCTTCGATCTTGATGCGTTGAATTGGAACATGCTTTTCCTTAACTCTTTTTGTTTTCTTGACTTTTGGAGGTGCCGGTGCTGGTTCTTGTGGTCGTGATTTTGATTTGACCGTGTACTCGTCGGAAGTTGATGTGACACGAGGTTTGGGCGAAATGTGTTTACGTGACATTGGAAGAATTTTGTGAGACCGTGGAGGTTTTTCTGGAGGAGCTTTTTCTGCATACCGTTTCTCTGGAATTGGAGCTTTGCGATAAGGTGGTGATGGAGATCTATATCGCATGGGAGGAGGAGGGGCATTCTTTGAACCGCCTGGTTCGGGAAAACGAGAAGATTTCATATGAACTGGTGAACGATGAACGGGTGAACGAGATCTTTAAATAATAACAAAGTAAATTAAATTCAAAAACAAATTGATGAAGAAATATATCACCACCTTGACCGTCGGCCACGCATTCGATATGAGTCTTCTGAACTAGAAGAACTTGATGATACCGATGGAGGTGAAGGAGGTCTGTAAGCTGGTCTTTTTGGAGGTGGTGACGTTGAAGGTCTTCTTTTGGGAGGAGGTGGCATTGGTTTGCGGTTTCTCATATGTGGTGGAGGACTTCTTGGTCTCGGAGAAGGACTTACTCTTCTCATTCTAGGTGAAGGACTTATACGACGTGGTCTTGGTGACCGAGATCTACTGGAAGATCGACTAGGACCTTCACCTTCAACATACAGTTTTTTAAAACCACTATGGCGCCACCGATCTGGATCTAATTAATTTTTGTATTAGTAAAATTTAGATTTTGTTGTTTAATTGAAGGAATTTACCTCGTTCCTCAACTTCAAGCAATTTTTTATCCCAATAATCATTTGGATTATCTCTGGCTTTCCTCATGACATTCACAATTTCCTTACGTTTTCCCACGACTAAGCTTGGATCTGAAGTAGAAAAATCATCATGATAACTTGCAAAATTTAAAGTAAAATAATCAAATTATATTTACCAGAAATCTTCAAAGGTGGATATTTGCTGTCCATTCGCAGGAAACGTTTTCCTCGATCACCACCACCACCACCACGATCATTATTCCTTTCCAGATTCCGATCACGACCAGACATGTTCTTGTTTCCTCGGAAAATTTCTCTGCTCTTTTCTATTCAAAGGGGTAAATAAACAATTTCTGCTTTCTTTCTTTTCAAAGTCAGCAACTCTGGAACCTGAATATTTTTGATATACATACATAATATATTTTTATCAGTTTGTGTTTTTTATTTGTATTATTAAATTCAATTAAAAAAAAAATATTTATATCAAATTCGATTTCCGACGAATCGCTCACGTTATAGCTCATTATCCGGAATGAAATGCGATACGAGGAGACGAGACAGAAAACCGGCACGAGCATGTCATAGCATCCCGGCAGAAATTCGCTTCGAAATCGACCGAGTTTCCTTTGAAAGGAAATCGTGGACAGATAAATTTTCTTGAATTTAAACGTCCCAATCTTGTTTGCATCCGAACCGAGATTCTCGACATTTTTTAAGGACCGAACGAAAACGCATACGTGTACTTGCACATATGGTACAAACGACGCCATTTAATTTTTTTCATTGCAAGAATTCTCTTTTTTTTTCTTTAGATTTTCTTGCAATTTGCACATCAATGGAAATGTTCTGCTTCATATTTTTTCTGTTTAGAGTTCTAAATAATGAAAATTCATTAAAATAAGCTACAAAGAACATGATTAAAGTTCACAATTATTATATTTTTGTGTCACTTGATTTTTTTTTTTACTAGAACGCCACTTACAGTTTTTGTTTATTAAATTACTTGGATTTTTTATGTTCTGCTTGATATTTTGATTGTTTAATTTTAATATTGGTGAAAAAGCTTTTCAAATTAACGTTTTTATCCAGTTTTTTAACTGTAAATTTTATTTTTCTTTTTAATTTTTCACGGAGATTCAAAATCTTTCACATTTTTTCAGTCAATAACAAATTTTGACTGCAGCATCCCAGCGAGCACAGTGATACGAAAATTTTTCAAAAAGCAGACATGCAATTCCATTTAACTGTTTGACATTTCTGTGAGTGTTTTTATGGAAAATAAACGTCAATATGAAATTCTATTCAATGGATTTTGCTAGTCAAAGTTCAGGAAATTGAAATTACTTTTAAATTCTTTTATTTAAATTTTCTTAGATTACAATTTAAACCAATTTTATTTTAATAATAAAAAGATCATCGAAAAAAAAATTTACCGTTATTATGAAGGATTTATGATCTTATGTTTTAGCTTGATTTGATCATTTATCTTTTTAAGACGCCGAGCAATTTCATTTCTATCTACTATGGGTCTCTGTGGCTTTCCGTTTTTAGCTAAATGGCGCAAGAATTTCTTTGACGGTTGAACACGGAAAATATTCCGCGGTTTTGGTATAATCGGGTCTTCAATGACTTGAATTTCCATATCACTATCAGAATCGATTTCTTCAATCACTTCAGATGAATTGGCAGTCTCTGTATCTGGTATTTCTTGAATTACGACATCTTCGTCACTATGAACTTCTTCTTCAATTTGAACCTCTTCTTGTATTCCGATACTTTCTTCAGCCGGAACCTCTTCTTGCACTCCAATGCTTTCTTCAACTGGGCCCTCTTCTTGTACTCCAATACTTTCGTCAACTGGGGTCCCTTCTGGTACTTGAACATCTTCTTCAATTCGAACCTCTCCTTCCTCTTGTTGAACATCTTCCTCAATTTCAACAGTTGGATTATGAGAATCATCATAAATGAGCTCAATATCATCTTTAGTATCAATTTCAACTTCCACCTCAACCATTTGTGATCCATTTGAATCGTCATTGCGATTCTCGATAATTGATAACGTGTCTTCATTCATGGGACTTGATTCATTGAGAGATGATGTTTGAATATTGAACGCTTCAATTTCACTTGGTGACAGGACACGATCAATTCTAGGTAGGGGAATGCTATTATTTCGGGGTCCGATGCTGTCTTGGGGTATTTTGTGTACGTCCTGGAATATAACAAAAAAAATTTAATAAAAAATTAAAGGTATATTAAAAAAAGATGACTCACTCTCAAATGTCGTTTCAATGAATAAGATGAGGATAAAACTCTCCCACAGATGTGACACTCTCTTGATAATCTGCTTCGTTTCTTTGGCTGTGACACAGAAGGTGCCATTCCAACATTGCCATTTGGTGTGAGAGTTGTGTGAAGGGTTTTCGACGAATTTGACTCAATTCCATTTTGAACGATGCCTGTAGATGGCGAATTGTTACGAAAGGTGATTCGATTAGTGTGAGTCAATAAAGGTGGTTCATTTCTCATGAAATTTGTCGTGGATTTTTCAACTCTGTTATGATTGTTTTCATTTGAAGTAATGATTTTTCTTAAAATGGGCATTTCCTTGTGAATATTATTTTCATTTGACTTGTTTGGATAGATTTGAACTTGATCTGAATTGGTTCCATTGGCAATAGGCGATGAATTGCGATAAATAGTGAATGATGGTATCGGAGAAGATTGACTTGCGATTGGGGTTGACGTTGCAGGAGGTTTTGTTACTTTTGTCAATGTAACAGTTGTATCACCAAATGTGGAGGTGATAGAATTGTTTTTTGTCTTACTTTGGGGGAAATTTGACTTTTTTTGATGAATTTCTGTAATTTTTCCTTTATTTCCTACAATTACTAACTCTTCTTTTCCATTGTTTGAGCGCAATCCCACCTACAATGAATAAAATGAAAATAAGACATTTGGAAATTGAAAGGAAATTAATGTAACTAACCTGAACTCCATGAAAACTCATCATGTGTCGGGCAATATCTTTAACATTGATGAATTTTAAATTGCATTTCGAGCATAAATATTGTCGAACGACTGTGCTAGGCTTTTTATTGTTATTATTAATAGTAGAAGAGCTTCGTACAGGTGTTGAGAGAATCGGCAGTTCACTGATACGATTTTTGGGCATCGCTTTACCTTGATTATTAGATATCATAGTCAGACTTGTACTTTGACTTATATTTTTATGATTAGAGGAGTTTGCAATCGTTGATGGAACAATAACTGGTGCAGCGACACGAATTTTTGAGGTTACCCCAACTTGATTATTGATCGTATTCGGTGTTTTGACTTTTAATGAATTCCCATCACCGGATCTTTGTGGTGTACTTTCATTCCTTGGTTGTGCAGCTGACTCAGTACCATTACTTGCCATTTTATCTTTAATTTCCGAGTGAGCACTCATCATATGATTGTGAGCAAGTTCAGGACTTCGAAAAAATATTCGACAAGTATCACATCGATTCCGAATATAATGCTTCCCTTTCATGTGATTCAGAAGTTCTTTTTCCGTCCGAATCTGTAAGTTGCATATTTTACACCAATATTCATGATATAAATTTGTGTGTTCCAGGAGAGTTTCTTCATCCATATACCATCCCTGGCAACGGCCACAAACAAATTTGGGTGCATTTGATGCGGCCGTGATAACGAATTGATCTAATTCAGGAGGTGGTTGAATTTCTGTGTCAAGACTCATTATTTTGTACTTTTTAGAGTTAAATTTTTTCAATTATATCTGCTAAAGTGATTTATTTCATGAAATTTCCTTAATTTAAGACTGTTTACGAATTATTTGTTGAAACATTTTCGATTTTTTTTAATATTTTCAATGATTAACCGCACAATTGTTTGTTTTTATTTCACAGATATTAACCCTGGTGCAAAAATAATCACCATTTCAATTGTCCCTATGAACAAAAATTATGATAATGTAGTTTTACTGATAACGCAGCTGAAAATTTGACAAAATCTATTTACGGACAGAATATTTGAAGTTGCCTTATGCGTATGTATACTAAATAAGCTGTCAAATTAAATTTGCTTCCCCAGATGAGCAAATCAAGCTATCACAGGCCTTATATTTTATTTATTTCCCCTGTCACTTAAAAGTTTAAGGTTCCAATTGTAAACAAAAAAAACATTCAGTGGAAGAAAATTGGTCGAAAAATTACTTTAAAATTAAATTTTCATGGAAAATCGCTGAAAAAAATTCATATTTTAAAATTAAAATTGAGTTTCAAGGCGTTCTTTACAAAGAGATATTTAAAATGATTCAGAATCATTT
This sequence comes from Culicoides sonorensis, assembly GCA_900002565.1. Taxonomy (NCBI): domain Eukaryota; kingdom Metazoa; phylum Arthropoda; class Insecta; order Diptera; family Ceratopogonidae; genus Culicoides; species Culicoides sonorensis. Next base: position 94,788 of record LN483468.1, on the reverse strand, counting down.
AGGCTCCAAAAAAACCTCTGATGACTTGACCTTCCTGACACTATTTTTTTCTTATGTAAAGATCCGAAATTTCAAGGAAAAAGTCTCTTTAATCAGCAAAGTTTATTGGATACAAGGTCAGCAAGTAAGTTTGACAATCCATGATCACGTGCAAGATTTTTGACATTCCCAGTTAGCGGATATAATTTGACAGCTCATTTTGTATAGGTACACACACTGAAACTTCAAAAATTCTGTACATAAATAGAGATTGTCATACTTTCACCTGTGTACCAAATAAATGGCAAAGTCCATAGAACAAAATTTCATGTGACCCTTCATCTGACGTTTATTTTCTGTAGAAACACATACACAACCTTCAAAATTTTGTATGTAAAATTCTGAAATGTCAAATTGAAATTTAGCCTATGGACTTTACTAGGTCAGCAGATAAGAGTATGACAATTCATTATTACGTACAAAAATTTTGACGTTTACGTATCTATACAAAATGTATTGTCAAATTTTACTTGCTTACCCGGTTACCCTTTAACACATACTCATATTTTAAGTGCTTTAATCCCTTACGACGACAATCAACGAAAATTAACGATAACTTGTAATTTCACTGATAATAATAAATCAACTGAAAACCTGAATGAGCAGATACAAGTTATCAGTTCATGGAACATACAAAAATTTGCCGGTTATAAATACACAATACAAAGATCATTCATACAGAGGAGTAAGAGAAACAACTGTATGTGATTTATTCACACAAATCTACTATCGTACAAGTACATTCATCATAAAAGAGTTTCAATACACACACACACATTTCATTGAATAGAGTTTAATGTTTATCATATTTTCATTCAAAAAAGTATTTAATTTTTTTTTTATCAAAAAAAAAATTTAAGACATCATATGCATGACGTCATATTACATTTAAAATAAAATACAAAAAATTGATACATAAAAAAGCAATTATTATGGTAAATAAATAAAATTAAATGTATAATTAAAAAAAAAAATATTAAAATCATATAAGATGACATTAAATTTTTTTAATTAAAATCATATGTTTGCATTTAAATATTATCATATTAATTTTTTTTATTATCAATTAAAATTACATTTAAGCATTTATCAAAATAGAGACACACACACACATTGATACATGTCTTAAAAATGAATTTCAGTAAATTCAAAAACATAACAAACAAAATGCATTTTATTTCTAATCATTATTATTACATTGAATATATACATATAATGTTAAGATAAAAAAAACACACACTTATACAATCATAAAATGTTATGTTTAAGTTAAAATTTGAATTTAAAAACATAATAAATTTTATTTTTTATACTAATTATAATAATAAAATAAAAGTTTTAAATGTAATTTAAATTAAAATTAAAAACAAATACATTTTAACTTTTTTAATAATATTATAATAAATTATACAAAATAATATTTATACTAAACATATTTCTGTTAAAAAAAAAAATAAATTTAAACATAATAATAATAATAAAATTTGAACTGAAACAACTCAATTTTCGGTGTTACCATGCGTCAACCATTCATGATAATACACAAATTTGACTTATGCATCCAATTCTTAAATAATATAAACATTTTATACAATACAACTTTGTGTATGTATATAAATATATGTATATGTATATTTTAATGTATTGTATACTTTTATGAATGTATGTTTAATACTGAAAACTACTACTATACTCTTTGGAATTCATCATTCATTCGTGTTTTAACCGTCACAAGAGGAAGCAACAAGTATTTTTGTTCTATCTCTTACTGCGTACTCCACATACATTAAAATAAAATAATATTTATATAAAAATTATTATCATCATCTTCATAAATGAATATAAAAAAATTAATAAAATAATAATAATACAAAATATTATGATAATTATAAAAAATAAAATTAAATTTCAATTGAAGTGTGAAAAAAAAATTGTTGCACAAAGAGATTACAATTCAAAAAAAATTTTTTTTTGTCTATGTGAGATACAAAAATTAATCATTTTAGCTGATAAAAATTATTATTATAATAAAATCGTAAGTGCATTATAATAATAATAATATTAAACATACACATTCACATTTTAATTGTATAAACGTTAATTATCATTTAAAAGTACACACATGTATGTAAAAATTTTAAAGAGAGATCATCAGATCAGTTCATGCTCTATTAATAAATAAATTTAACATTTAGCTTAGCAAAAAAAAAAAATGAAAAATAAATAACAAAATTGTTGTGATCAAAAAAGTGTCATATTAATTGTTGATTTAAATATACATGTAAATGTTAAAATATATTTTTATCATTAAAGAAAGTAAATAACGGATTTCATTGAAATTAAATTGTAAAAATATGTTCTTTTAAATTAAAATAAATATCAAAATAATTTCAAATAATAATAATAATTTTACATTAAAACGAGTTTTCATTATTATTATTATTATTAAATCTTGATTTCAATACAAAAAAAAAAAATAAAATAAAATATTTAGAAAAAGTTACAAAACCTGACTTAAAAAGTGGATAAACACTATGATAATAGTAATAATGTAAGTAAATATGAAAATTATAATGTTTGTGCAAAATTAATATTCAAATTTTTTTTATAGTTCAAAGTATGATTTTTATATTTTTTTCGTTTAATAATATTAAAAAGTAAATAGTAATAAAATAAACAAAGAGATAACGTAGTGTCAATCTACTCTGGTCATTTATTGTGTCAAGTTAAAATTTTTATACAAATAAAATGAATAATGATCTGTGAATAACCTCCCTTACAGTAGATACACACAAAACAAAAATCGCATTATGCGAGACAGCTTGTAACGAAATGTAATAAATCTTTAAAGAAAGTGTGTAAATGATGTTCATTGATCATATTAAAATGATGATATTTCATGAGCAATTTAGTTATTTTCACCACAGATGCGATTTTTTTTTGTATTATTTTTGTAAAGTGTGTCCGTTTTTGGTTCATTGATTACGATAGGATGTTCACAAAATCAAGTGAAAAGTCCGCTTGTTTGACCTTGAAGAAAAGTTTCGATTTTTTTGACAATATTTTTATTTAAACGTCAAATTTAAATGAAACTATATCAATGCAATTACTATGAGCAATATTTGATGAACGACTCAAACTATTCAAATCCATTTATGGGCTCAAAAAAAGGCCTTTCATTTCATTTAATTGGCAACAACAGGCAAAGCTCTAAGCTACAAAAATTTAACATTGACTACCTAATTCTTTTCTCAAATTCTAATTTACTAATACTAAAATCGATTTTATCACAGGCTGAATTTAATTCCCTCATCACTCTACTCATGGGTTGGTAAAAAGTGTAATTTCTCCTGCTAGCTTTGCCTTCAAACAAGTGGGGATGTCTTGGGACTACAACAAGACAAAACAGGTTTAGAGAAGATAGAAGTTCTGAACAGTCCAACTTTGAAGTCAAGATGTCAAAGCTAAACATGAGCGTTCCAGTTGATCGACGACTTTACAGAGATTCCAGGTTGAAAGTTTGACACATTTGCTGGTAGTTGAGATTATTGTGATCACGAAGGGTGGATTTTAAGAACCTTTTCTGGATTTTTTCAATTCCAGTCGTATACTGCTGGTAATGAGGCTACTAAATCACACTACAATACTCGAAAACCGAGTGAACGAAAGCAAAAAAAAAGAGTTAACTGCACCCTTGGGTCACGAAATTCAGAGACTTGACGTAAGATAAAACCCAGCATTGATTTAGCTTTAGAAATTCTAAAAGCATGGTCGTCAGTAAAGTCAAATTTAGAATTCAAAATAACTCCGAGATCAAATGATTTGAGTTACTTTGGCGATAGATTGGATTAACAAATAGTAGTAACAGTTAAAAGGAGATCGTGCTCGTGTCATCGTCATTGACTATCCCATTCTAGTGCAAAATGTTGTAAATTTTTCAAGTTCCGAGTGTAAAAACAAGCAGTCGTCGAATTTACGAATGGGGTGAAAAATTTTAAGATCGACATTGTGGCGATTACAGAATTCTTTTATCAAATCGCCTCTATTTTTAATTTTATTTTGAATTTTGACATAAAATTTACCTTATAACAGTAATTTCAAACATTTTGTATCAATATTACAGTAACGTTGTATGGAAAAGTTGTAGCTTTTATTTTATTTCCTTTGTTTAAGTTAAATGCAGGCACGGACTTAGATTTCTTTATATTCAAATTTGTTCTACCAACACAAATTCTAGCTCAAATTTAAATCCATAAGAGGGGGAAGACCCTCCCTTTGTAAATATTGTCGTGAAACAATTTAAATTACTACATGTCAATAATTCGTTACTCTGAGCGAAAAAAAAAACAATACCAAAGACTTTTTTAACTCATTAATCGCCGCCCTATGATCCCGCGGTAGAAATCACTTGAAATTTCGACTACATTATCAAAACAGATATTTTAGATCGCCTAAAAAAATTTTTGCTCCACGTTGCTCCGAAAGGTCTGAAACGCACCGTTGCAAAAATGCAACATCAGCGTAATACGATATAAAAAATTTTACAAAACAAAAAAATTATATATTTGAAGAATAGAAAAATTAATTTATTTAAATTGCTTTTGAATGATAAATATTACTACATTTCTGGTATAAGGTGACTTGACATACTGAACAAAAAAAATACGTTTGACTATGACAAACAATACAGCGTAAACGATGTTTATCCTCCCTCGCTACAATATTATGAATATTGCTAGTAATGTTGGAATTGCGAAGGCTTTGATGGAACATACTTGATCGTCCAGGATACGTCCAATTTGGATTTTCAGTCATTGACATAAGCCCAACAGCTATTTCACGTTTAACATCTAATAAACTTATGCGCTTTTCAGGGTGAAGTAAACGATAAAAAAGCCAAACGTATATTTTTTATATATCATAGATCGCTAATGTTGCATTTTTGCAACACTAAAATAAACACATATTTTTTACATATAATTTAAAAAGCAAATAAAAATACAATTAATGTATGTAAATCTGCATTGAATAGTGTGTAAAATAAAATATTAAGAACAAAACTTACTTTAATTTAACCCATTAATTTTTTAATTTAAAAATGTGAGTGATTTTACCGCCTTTTCAACTTACAATAAAATTTATTTATTATGGTTAGGGATCGTTTACGTATTACAAAACATCTCAATTAGGGTGTCTATTTTTCGAATCGGCTGTATAGAACATTTTATTTTATACAGAAATATTGAATTTAATGCTTCAAAGAGGCGTTGTAAAAATACAACGTTAGCGATTAATGAGTTAAGGAGGCTAGATTGCTGTATTCTACATTCAAACTTTATTTCTCATCGTCAGTTCATTCACTAAACAAAAGATTCTTGTCAAAGTTCACTTAAAGCATATTCAGCAAAGTTGTAGGCGATTTGAACAGTTAGAATTTAATACAAAATTATACTTTCAAATCAAGTCACTTTTCATTTCTCTATTGATGGGACTCGATTGTAATTTTGCATGTGTAAAAACATGTTTTTACATAACGATTGTTTTTTTTTCACTTTATTGACCGTTCTTCTCATATTCTATTGTGAATCAGGTATTTTAACTAAACAATAAAATTCTACTCTTGTTAATTTTTTTTTGTTTTTTGTTGGTTTTAAAGTGATTTTTAATGGAACAGGTTTTTAATGAAATCGAACTCTATTCGTAGACAAATTATTATTCACATAAAATGTTTTTTTTCAATTGTTGTTTAGAGTGTATATCAAAAAAAAAAAAATCATCTCAATTCAGAGGTTATAAAAAAATTTTTATTGCACATCTTTCTTAAAACGATTTTTTCTTTAAATTCCTGTTCAATTAACATTCGGTTTTAGTCTATTTTTTTAATAATTATAATAATTTTTGCGTCATCTAATAAAATGAGAAATACAAGATGACAATGAAAATTTAAATTCATCACCCAAAACACAATGTTAATGATAATGGACTATCGATGTTCAAATGTCTTCTATTGTTTTGCATTGATTTTAACCCATTTTCTACGAGCATACATCAAAATTTGCTTCAACTTCCTTTAAATCTGATAAAATATGTTGAAATTTATTCATTTGATAAAACATCTAAGCAAATTGAGTTCCGATCCCTTAAGATCGTGAAACGTGACATGTCTCACATCATCTTTTTTGAATATCATCGTTGAATTTATTATAAAATTTGATCAAAGAAGAAATTAATAAAAAAATTGCTGTTATACATAAAAATGATTATCAATAAAGTCGTTAAATTAAAAAGAAAAAAAAACTATAAATTTTTCTATTTTTTTTTCTCCTTTTCAGATTATAACAAAACAACATTTGTCTCATCGAAATATCATCGAAATTCAACAAGTTCCTATTCAACGTTAACATTTTTTTTGTTATTAAAACCTTAAAGAAAAGAAAAAAACAATCGTCATTAGTGATGCTTTTTATTTCTTTTAAAATGCATCGAATCGCATCTTTCTCCTGTTAACTCACAACATTTTATATAACATTTCAAACAAAAGACCAGTAAAAAAGGAAAAAAAAATCAAGGAATTGAATATAAAAAAAAAAATCATTTAAAAGTGCAATATCGTTAAAAGTTAAAATAAAATATATAATAAAAAAAATAATAATAATAATAAAGAAGTTTGAAATAAACGAATATGTTTATTTAAATGGTTATACGTGCAGTTAAAAGTGAGTGTAAATAAATAAATAAATTTTATGAAAAAAATATAAAATAAAACAACAACCACTAAAAGGAGCATAGTGAATATTATCAGAGAGAATTGAATAAATAATAACAAAAAAAATAAAAAATATTTTGTATCATCATTTATTATTGTTGTTTTTTTGAGCTTATAATTTTGATTGCAAAGTTACGAATTCATGAAGAAAAAATAAATATAAAATAAAAAAAAAGTAATAAAAAAAAATCTAATAAATTAACTCTCAGAATTCAGTGTGGTGATCAAATCTGCAATATTTTGAGAAAAAAATATACAAAAAAAAGAGTTAATTGTGAAGATTTCTTCAAAAAGGTCCCTAAATTAGTTTATTTTCTTTTACTTGTAAATTGGATTCAAGCTGTTGATAATCATTGATGCAAAAACAAAGCGCAGTTAAATTTTTCTTCGGGTTCAGAACACATGGTGAGTTTTTTTGTTATATTCATGTAATTATTATCTAATTTTTTTTATTTTATGTATTTATTTGAAATGTTATATGCAACATGTGTCATTTTTTTTATGAAAACTTCTTTAAGAGGAATATGACGAATTTAAAAAAAAAAAAAAAATGTTCTGTTTTTGATGTTTCAATGCAAATGGAGATGTTGTGAAAAATTTTATGCACACTAAGTTGAAAATTTCCCGAAGTGATATTCACTGTGCAAGCAGGGTCCTTTGATTAGTGCTTACAGAGCGTTTGCAGGGCTCAATTTTTACTGCATTTCAGGCAGGTTTTTAACATGATGCGAGTAATGCGTTTTACTTTGCGGGATGTTTCGATAGCCGTTTTTGATTTACAGTGTAGTGTCCTTTTTAAATTGAGTGTATATTCCACTAGATATTGAATAAGATTTTAAATATTTTGTTTAATGCAAAAATGCGGTTTTGAGTAGACTTGGTCGGACTTGTGTCTGAGTCTGACGTCGTTGTCCTTGTGTCAAGGCAAATATTTTATCTACGTATAAGATATGAAAAGCCGTGAACTTAAAAATTTCATCCTTCCGTATTTACGAAGGTCGGTCAAAGTTACTGTGGCAGCCCTGGTTGCTATTTTTTTTTTCAAAATTTGATTTTCGCAAATTCGAACTGAAATAAATAAGAAAATATTCAAAAGAAAGAAAATATTTCAGAGGTCAAAAAGATCAAAAATTCTCAGGAAAGGCTAAAATTCAAAACACTCTGTACATAAAATTTTTGAAGAATGTCAAAAAGATTAAGGAAGGGCCTTAAATACTTAGAAAACCTAAGAAATATTCAAAAAGAGTAATTTGACCTTCATAAGGATAAGAAACCATCAAAAAGATTATTTTCAGGGGTCAAAAAGGCCAAAAAATCTCAGGAAAGGCTAAAATCAAATTCGAAACACCCTGTACATAAAAAATTTTCTTGCAAACTTTTTTCAATAAATTTTTCCGCAAAATCCTTATAATTTTAGTGATGGGACTGAAATGTACCATGAAACGTCAAAGTGTTAAACCTCACTTGTAACAATGCACTTGAATTTAATATTCATGAATAATTTTTTCATTCAAATTTTCTTAAAAGTGTCATTGAAATTTTATCAATATATGTGATGAAAATTGCTAACAGCAGGATGTAGTCAGATAGAAATTAATATAAAAGTCTTTGTTTGTGTGATTTGGCCGATGGATATGAAAATGAATTCAATTGATATAAAGAAAAACTTATTAAAATATTTGTATTTTCACAGTTCATCACGAAATCTGTTTCTTCAATGGATGAATTTAGATTCAAAATAACCACAGAAATAAACATCAATTCAACAAATAACAATAAAAGATCAAATAAATCAAAGTTACAGACATTTGTTTGTCAAATAACTTTGATTACCTTCAATTTTATGCTTCTACCGTTCTAAACAATGGTTAAATTTATCACAATATTTAGATCAAATACAAAACACCTGATCAAATTCGATCTATATTTGTAACATTTGAAATGAAACAGAGACAAAAGACATAAAAAGTTTTAATTTGTTCAAATTTTGTCACGTTAGCTGTATTTGAATCAAAAGAATTTGCTTTTGTTTGATATTTTTTTTGTAGGCCGTTCTATTTTTAACATTCAATCATATTAATTGAAATGAAACAACAAAATTTATAAGACATCATTAGTCGTGTGTGTACTTTAATCTTAAAATAGAATATGTATAACAGATTAATTGAATGTCTTTATTTTTAAATTTCGATTTCAACTTGTACTTTTAATTTTTTTTTTTTATAAATATCTCAATTAATTGAATTGAGAACTAAATCGCAGTGATTTGCTTAAAATAGTCATTGAAAAAAACCATGGACTTGAAAATAATCTCACGTTTAATTAAAATTATTATTATTTTGGTCTGTCTACCCATGTTTCGTTGAATTGGGTGTATGTTAGATGTATTCGCATCAACAAAGTCAAAAAAAAAAAAAAAAAAAACATTGTGGTGACAAAAATATAATTCAAGGACATTTGGTTTTTTCCTTTTGATTAATGTATTACATGACGATGAAATTTTTTTTTTGATTTAATTTAAAATCATCATTCGAATACATAAAACTTACTTGATGAGGTTTCATTTTGTAATAATTTAATTTGCAATAGAAATTTTATTTAATGCTTTAAATGGCGTGTGTTTTTTTTGGGTTTATTAAGATTATGTTGTCAATTTCTGCAAATCATCATCAATATTCGGAGATTAAACTTTTAAAATCATAATTTTACCTGTCAATCAATGACAAAATTTGCACCGGAAAAAAATTAAATGGCTCACTTATGAATTATGGTTGATTTGAATTGAGGGAGGAAATGAAAAAATTAATGCATTAAAATTGATACAGAGCTGAAAATTTTCAATTTATGTTTTCTTTAATATTGCTATAAATGGAATATAAATGAGATTTTTTTGATTTAAGGACAAAATTAACCCATTTTGAACGAGAGTTTACAATATGAAAAATGGTGGTTCAAGAATTTTAAAAGTATTACTCCTGAGTATTAAAACGGGATCATAAAACATTTTTTTTTGTAAATTTCACAATCTGAGTTTAAACGCCTCGCAAATCACCCCAAAGCGCTTGGCGAGTCAGTCGAAACAAGATGAATTACTTGCGAGGTGACTGTAGGGATTAATTTTTAATTTTGAAAAGGATTTTTAACGAATTTTTGTTTAGCAGAATTTTAAAAACCGCAAAAATCGTGGTATTTTCAAAAGAGAGGGAAATCGTAGAAATTTTCAAAACCACGGAAGTTTCCAAAATCTTCAAAAATCCCGGAGTTTTTAAATACAGAGAGATTTTTAGATATTGCAAAAAACGTGGGGTTTTTGAAATTTTCAACATTTCCATGGGTTTTGAAAAAATCACGATATCCCACGATATTGTGAACCCCCAGTTCTACAAAGTCTGTGAAAAATCCGCGGTTTTTGAAAACTCCGAAATTTCCGGGGTTCTGCGGATTTTGTGGCTCTAAAAATTTTGAAACTTCCACGTTTTTTGAATTTTTACAATTTTTCGTGGTTTTTGTGACACTTGTCCCGCTACGATTAAAATCTTTGTCTGATTATGTTTCAAGAATTGACCATTTGCCATTAATGGGTTAATTTACTTCTCATGGTACAGTTGACTTTGACATTAAATGATGATCCCATGTTAAATTTTTCCCAATAATATTTGTTTTTAAAATTTGCGTCCATTTAAAAAAAAATCAACTCAGTTAAAAAAAAACTACCGTGTATGAACCATGAAATGTATCTAAAAATAGAATTTTGTGTTTGAATTTTAAACAAAAATAATAATAATAATCATGATCATTTTAATAACAAAAAAAATACACACCAATATACATAAATTTTTTAGCTTTATAATTCTAAACGTGGAAGTACTAAAAAAACGACAATTAACTTAACTATTTACAATTTACGAGCGTCTGTATATTTTTTGTTTTGAATATATTTGTAAACCAAATGAGTTTAAAAAAAAATAACAAATAATAAGCTGACCTAACCAGTAACTGTATATATTGACTTAATTGAACAATAGATTACAACTCAGACATTACATCAATTTTCTATTATTATTATTATTTTTTTTTTAAATAAAATAATAAATAAATATAAATAAAGTAAACAATTCATTGAATTTTACATCAAGCACTTTATCTACATACAATTTTATTTCATAGATAAAGCGTAAAAGCAAACAAAAGAGTTTATTATAAATCAATTGAGTTGAAGTAAATAATAAACGTTTTTTTTTAAAGCTATATTATGGCGCTTTCATCAAATAAGGGCTTGTTTTCTTAGTTTGTAACATGATACATCGCATGAATTTATATTTATATTCAAAGTATACCATCAACATACCACCACTCTGATTCCATAGTAAGAAGCCTCTTAATAACAATAATTAATTTAAATAAATTTATAATCAATTTTAGTTTCACTTTTAATTTCTTATATACATTGTTTATATTTACGAGGAAGGAAGTTACTTGGTAACAAACTCTTTGATTAAAATATCAACAATTTAACGATCAAAGAGACAAAAATCACTCATTCAATTTAGGTTTCGTTCACACATCATTCACTTTAATTAATGGTGTGTTAAAATGTAAACAATCAGCAATTTTCTTAATAAAAAGCATTGGATTATCATTGTTTGAAATTTCCCATTGTTCAGGGGAGTAATTTAATTTTTAATATCTATTTTCATAGATTTTCTGTGAAATATTATACAAAAATTTCGTTTTTTAATTGAAAAAATGGCCATTTTAAAAATAATCGGCGATTGGAAAATAACCGTCATTTTAAAAATAACCGCTATTTTGAAAAAACCGCCATTTTGAAAATAACCGCTACCCAGACATTTTCAGGCTCTGGAGTCCAATCCCTTAGCTTAATCTCAGAGCTAAAAAGTTAATGTTCATTTTAGTAAGCTTCTCGATCAAAGAAAAAAATCATTAATTTTATAAAAAATTTAACCGTTTTTTAACGGTTTTTCTGGCTTTGTAGGCCTTAAACTAATGAGTTTTGACAAATCCTTATGATCTTACCATCTAATTAAACCTCGCTCCGATCGATCATTCCGGAGCAATCGATGGATCGGACAAACGGACTTACGGCGGACATACCATCTGTAATAGTGCATTTTTTCTTACGAAATGAAAGAAAAAACCTTGAATTTGCCATTGTGGCCCTAATTCAATTAAAAATCATCAACTGAAATGTATTTGGCGAATATTGAAAAGAACAATCTGAGCAACACATGATTTTGATTAAGTTTGACTGAAAATTTCCTGTCGACTTTTATTTGTGTTTATCTTTGCAAAATGTCTGGATTATTTCTGATCTCATTTTAATTTCAATTTTATTTAAATATTTTATAAAGAAATTAAATATTTATGTCTGATACCTGATTTCTTTTTAAAAAAATTTTTCAATGAAATTTTTCGTAAAAAAATTATTCCAAAAATTAAGTCGATTAAATGAAATTTGAAAAGTAAACTTGACTTAATTTCCAAATAATTCTTGAATTACAATTTTTTTTATTTTTTTTGAAGAATACTGTAAATAAAAATGAGTTCAAATTAATCTCAATTGCTTGCTTCAACATCATAACGGCTATCAGTAATAGAAAAACAAATAATACTGACACACATATGGATTTTTTTTTTAATAAAATACAAATGTTTGACACAGCGAAAACTATTTAAAAGTACTTAAACATTTATTTGATATGATATTATTTTTCTCAGTACATTTCCCGTCAAATTTGATGAAAATGCGAAAAATTCATCTGTACAAAAATCTGTCCTATTGAAAAAATTTGTAATCCAAAATGCTTTACAATAGTTTTTTTCAACTACATCATAAATGTCATATGAGTTAAAAATCAGTAGGGTCCAGTGACCGGATATCGTGACTTTAAGGAAAACAATCGTTAATTTGTAGCATTGAAGGTTAGCAAATGACTTTCAAACCAAATGTGGTCAATTTGGAGAGTAACTATTTGCAACCGGATTTTAAGCCAGTTCAATTAGTGCTGTTATTGATTTGAGTCTTCTTGGTGTGTGGAAAAGTATGTTACCATTAAGTGGAGTGTCAGCCAATTCGATTGCTTTGTTGTATTCACGTAATAGTGCATTCTTTCTACGGATATCAGGTGACAAAACACATTGAAAAAAGAGCCCAATTCTGTAAGAGACCTTTCTTCAGTTGTTAAATTGTGAAAACATTAATTTAAATACACGATAGGGGGGGGTGGGTGCAAACAGTAAAGTGTTTTACGACCCTATATGGTTGATAAGATTTTTCGTTAAAATGAAATTCGGGGTCTCCAAATGTGCTTTTGTGAATGTTTACGATTACGGTGCAATTATATTTCAATAGTGGTTGTGTATTATAAAGTCAGTACATGTGTGAATTTGTAAATAAAATGATATAATTGCACAATAAAAATGTACTTTTAAAGCACATTATCACTTAGCCAGACAGTATCATTGAATAATAAAGATACCAGTATATTGATATAAGAGAAATTCTTTAATGAGATAAAAATGTAAGGAAATTTTGATAAGCTGGATGAAAAAATTTATCAGATTGAAGTGTGCTTAGAGATGTCTGACAGCTATGATAGTAGAAATTTTTTTGACTTTGGAATCAAGAACCTTATCAGAGATTTGAATAATGGGCTCCCCCACATTTTGATTTATATGGCTATGAGATTTTTGACAGTCTTGCAAAGTCCAATCCCCATATTTCAATAACTTATGACCTCTGTGGAGACTATTTTTGCGATTGAATGACGCCTCAATTGATCATCAAACAAATAAGTCAAGCACACTCTATGACTTGAAAATTTTAACTGGACGAGAAAGAAATCGATTGATTTTGTATCACACAAAAACAAAAGCAAAATTGAACAGATTCAAAAGAGTAAAGGATGCACTCTGCATATATGCCTAAAAGAATATCAATCAGTACTGGCTTGAATGAATGAATAATCCTAAAATACATAAAAACCTGATACGTAATAATTTTTATCAATACAGAAAAATACAAGATAATTCTTCAAGGATTGCATAAACATTTTTATTATACAATTCTTTTAATAATAATCTCCAAATAGAATTTTTATCCTCTTCTAGAGGTAACCTGAATAACACGTGAGTTACTTTCGTTCATCCATTCATGATATAAAATTTCATGTGATGTAATGACTTTTGTTCTATCATTATATTTTTTTATCATATCACTTCATATTTATGCAATATTTTGATAATAATAGATAATCTTAAAAATGTGACATTTTTCATGTCAATGTCAATTGAAAAAAGGTTAAATGTCGTCTATTTATATGGAAAAAATAACGTTTTTTTAATCATAAACTTTAGTCAGACAAAGAGTTCCTTTTTTCATTATGTCACTTATTAAAAAACTTTTCTCTCTCTCCTAATTGTTCAAACTAAATAACTTTCATAGAGATTATTCACAAACATTAAATTCTTTATTGCATTTCATGTTATCAACTTTTACAAAGTTATTCACTTCAATTTCATTTCATTTCAATTCAACTTCATTTTAAATGTTATTCAAGTTTATTTGAATGGATTTGTTATTTATATGTAAAACTTCTCTCAAAAAACTGGTCGTTTTTCTTTATCAAAATTCAAGTATAATGAAGATAATAATAATAATAAAAATATAATGTAAAATGTTGTCTCTGTGTATCCACATTTATATTCATTTACGTGTGGAATCATTTTACTCAATAAAATTCAAATAAAATGACGTTAGTCTCTGGATTCAAATTATTATCATTTTATTATTATTATTATGATAATGATGATGATTTTACATTAAATATAAGATTATTTTCTCACACATGCCTTAACCAGAACAGAACAGCAAATTTGTAGTTTGTCTTTGTTTAAATGAATGCAAATACGAGTCATTCATGTTAAATTTTAACGGAAATTTATGAAAATTGACATTAAATTTTGTGTTGAAATTCATTTTTGTAAATAATTAACCCATTTTGGCTTAATGTAATCAGCATGGCATGTGATCGGGTCCTTGTACGATTTTGAGCCTTAATTTTCATTTCAATGGAGCGCTTACAGAAAATAGGTTGAAAATGAAATTCTTCATTTAATGTAGACAATTTTAACGCTTGATGATATTATTTTTATGAATACACATCCAAAATTTAATGCTTTTCATATTCTTATCTTTTTCTCATAATTATTTCTTTTTTTAACTTAATTTTCATACATTAACACCCACTTTTTCTCGTCTGTCTTAGTTTTGGTCGTTAAAATATTCAAGCGTGAATTTTTTTATTTTATTTTTGTATACTTATTTATTTATTATTTTAAATTAAAGTGATGATACTGATAATATTATTATCATTTTATTTTAAATGTACATTAACATAAACGCGACATACATACACACATTAAATCCCTTGCTCATGACGATGCAACACATTGAAAATATGTAGAAACAGTCGCTCACTCTCTCTCTCTCCATCTCAAATGTTTAGTTAAAGTAACAAATTTTTATTATGATTATTATTTCTATACACAATAAAATGAATTGCTTGGCATCGTCTTAATAGAGATTTAAATATTTGAGTTTGTTTGAGAAATGATGGGATTTGTTGATGATGATGATGATGAAAAAAAAAGCAAACAATAAAGTTAAAAATAGCTGACATTATTATCATTTGAATGTGAATGTGATGATACTTCTGGGATCACAAATTACATGTGTGATTTTGATTTTTTTTCCTTGTTTTCCTTTAAATTTTCATTTTTTTTTTATTTGCTTGCTTGTTAGTATTTTCGTTGAAAATAATAATTATTATTATCTTTGTTGTGGTCTTCACTGTCATTATTTTTGTTTTTTAATAGAAATGTAAATTTGTCAAACAACAAAGTAAAATTGATGCACATTTAAGTGGAATTTTACGTATTTTTCTGTGATAGTTTGGAAACTTTCTCGTTTTGTTTAATTTGTTTAATATTATACACTCTCAACCCAAAACCAGTGGGACGATGAATATTTTCAAAAACACCCGTAGGGCTTGGCGATAACCCCGCATGCGGGGTGATTTGCGGCGCGGTTACAAGGCTTTTGCGATTCGCTGTATTTTTACGATCTGCGTTATTTTTCACGATCCACGATAATTCTCGCGATCCACCGTTTTCTGCGATTCGCGTTTTTTCACGATTCGCGGTATTTTTTAGCTTCCGCAGTTTTTCGGGCAGACGGACGAACAGCACGACCGCCTACATAACCGGCAAAAAAAATGCGCAAACAAATAACAAAAAAATATTAATTTCATAAACGCCCGTAATCGTTTCGCAAATCACCCCTCATGTGGGGTTATCGCCAAGCACTCCGGGGTGTTTCACTTACTGGTTCCACTGACTGGTGTCCTACTGGCTAAAATGTCCTAATATCCACTGGTTAATGGAAAACCACACTCGTTTTGAATCGAGAGTGCATACACTTAAAGAATAGTTTTGCATAGTTTCCGTGGAATTTGATATACCTTTTTGTTCGTTTTTGTTTATTAATAACTTTGTTGTTAGGAATTATATGAAAGTATTCTTTTGATACTCTGGAAATATAAATAATGCTCTATTTCACTTGTACAAAAATTATGCACTGCACTGTAAATTTAACTATTACTTTATGCATGGTATAACTCCTTATTATTTACGTACAGAGCACGTTATACTTTTTTTCGCTATCTATACACATACGAATTTTTTATAACTCTTATATCTTGCATAAAGCAGGCGTAAAGACTCCGCAGTCTTACCACGAAAATAAGGGTCTTAGCTTTTTTTTTCTTAAGTGGAGTGCACTGAAGCTCAGTGCTCGCACTTCGACCTATAAGATCTTTTTTGCTTCTCCTTACGAAAGGATCTTAGTTCTCCTTCAATACATCCAATTCGTCAAAAAATCTTAAGATTACTTTAGGATCTGTGTTGACCACCTTTGCCTTTGCTTAGCACTTACTCGAGGTTGGCATGAAATCCGAAATCTTGTAATTACTCTGCGGGTGACTTGTTGAACGCTTTCACTTTATAACAAGGATTCATACCATACTAGCAATACTTTAGGCTTTTTCTCTTTTCCCATTTTTTTCCATGACTCTCTCATTAACCGGTTCATCCAACTGCAATTTACATTTTCTGAATTTACAAATTTGAAATGAAAATTACACTGACTTTAAGTGTGGTTGCCTAGAGAGTTGGGGTAATTGTTGCTTTTAACAAAAATTTGCCTCAAGTCAAAACAAAAAAAGAAACCACGTACACGTTTAACAAAAATATACCAAAATCTGGTTTTAATTTGTTTCAATGCTGTAAGCGATGGTGTCTTTGTTTTTCTCTAATTACAATGAGCGTGCCAATTAAATAATGTATTTGGGTGTGAAATTTTATTCACATTATTTTTTTGGAGTAAGACGAGAATTGTGTGTTTTTTTGTATATTTCAGTGCATTGAATTTCCACTCTTCCATTATTTACTTCGAATTTCTTTTCAAGGAATTAAATTGTGATATTTTCTGAGACATTAAATCTTAAAGTTTGCTCAGTTTAACAATAATTTGAATGAAATAAAATAGAATCCAGAACATTTCACACCCGATTGTATTAAAACATCAGAATAACTTAATTTTATTTCTGGATCCAACGTAATACTATTATTATCCGGATAAAAAACCATCTAGATTCTTTGGTTTCCGTATTTTATTTTACAATAAATCCACAATTTATATTTATGGAATTTCCTTAAATGCCCAATTGTGTTAACAAAATATGTTCATCATTCACTTTTTTATGAATGGAGGAGTAATTTCATTTATAATTCAAATCATATTACATCACAAAAAAGCATGAAGAATAATCAAGAAGCCATATTTTTATGACTACCAAAAAAAATGTATATAAAACTGATAAGATAAAATTTTGTCTATTTATAGCGCGTTGAATTTACTCTATTTAAACAGAATTTTACTTAATGCCAATTTAATTTTAATTTTTGTCTGTCCTCTCTGTGACAATGATAAGTGTACACATGAAAAACTGATTAGAAGCGTCAATATAAAATGTGAGTTGTATGCAATAAAATCAAGGTCTTTGGATTTTGTGTGTTTGTTTCTGTTTTAATGTGACTTGAATATGTGAGAATTGAAATGAAAATTATAGTTGTTTTCGTAATTGTGTTAATTAATATTTGACATTCTGTCACTACTGTCTATCAATTATAATGGTTGTTCATAGTAAATTTAATGCTCATATTTTGTTTGTGATCGAACACTTGTGAAAATTAATTGATTAAATTCAATTGAAATGAATTCATCTAGGGATAAGCGTCGTAACTCAATAAAAGTGAATTTTCGGCAAACGCGAATTTTGTGATTTCTTTCTGTTTGATGCCAGCCAATTAACACTAAACGTTTCGGCAGGGGTCATTTGACCCTTTTTCAATTTTGAATGTGGAAAACTAATTTTAAGTGCACTAAAAATGGAAAAAGCTAGTAATGTAAATTCATAACTTTCTCCTAACTACAGTTTTGCATTATTATTTTTTTCCTTCCACCGAGAGAAGTGCCAAAAAAACTCACACCTACTAATTGTACCATTCAGGGTCATTTGACCCTTGAGCTCGTTTTGATGCATTTTACATGCTCAGTTTAGCTTTTTATAGAATCACTAACGTATCATAAATTAAATGAACATGTGCCATTTTCATCAACATTTTCATAACTGGTTTTAGAAAATTTAAGAAATATTCAAAATTCATGAAAAATACTCGGTTAAAAAAAAGTGATATTGTTTACTAAATGATATAAAAAAATTAATAAAAATATAAAATTTATGAAAATTTTACACTATATATGGCTGAATTTAGATTCATTTTATTATAATTTGACATTTTAAAAAGAAACCAAGCAAATTTAAAAAATTTTCGCGCTAAAATACACAAGGGGTCAAATGACCTATTTTGGTACAATTAGTAGTTTTCGATTAATGAAACGTTTAGTGTTAAAACGCAAATTAATTTTGTAATTTTTTCATTATTACACGAATGAAATAATGCAGATTGTATTTGTTTAATTAAATTTTAAAAATAATTCATGATTTTAGAGTTTTAGACAAAAGGTCGCTTATCCCCAGAATTTTTGTCCGATTTTAAAAATTTTCTTGGGACAAAAGACATATAAGAACAAAATTTTCGTACATTGAGTAAGATATTTATTTCGTATTTTTTTAAGTGGGATAAGCGTCGTTAGTAAACAGAATGTATACAAACATTTTTACGTTGTTTTTTGTATGTGTTATGTCGCTTATCCCAAGATTTTTTTTCAAAATTATTTAGGTCTTTTGGCACTTGCCTTTAAATAAACTAAATAAAATAAATTTTGGATTTTTATTTTTGCAATCGAAAGATTTAATGAATTTGAAAGTTTTATATAAAAAAGTAAAATTTGAAAAAAATCGATTTATGTCTCTTATCCCTAGTTGTATTGAAATGAAAACAAATATTTACTTGATATGAGTTTTGAATCCTTTCTTTATGAAATGGAAGTGCATAGTCAAAGTTTTTGATTGAAAATTGGGAAACAGGAAACCATTGAGTTGTATGTTTGTTTGCTTCATATTTTAAGTTGAAATTTTAAGATGCATATCTAGATTTAAAATCATCAAATTTTGCTTGTATTTCACTCTTTTGAGATACATGGTAATTTTGTGTTCCAATGAACCATGTTAACATCTTCTTTAATACGTAAAAATTGTTAATTTAAAATTTAATTAACCTTCTCAAAAACCACAACGCAGAGCTACACGTCATAAATCAACCCTTTTCTGCTTCTTGTATTTTCCTACTTGTTTCGGCATATTTCAATAGTTCCGAAACACCAAAATCCACTTTCTATGGATCTACAGTTTCTATAGATACTGACTTGTCACAATATAGAAGTATTATGTACAGCTTATTTTTTACTATATGGAGATTTGACTGTATTTGTCTTTCTTCCCTTGTGGCCCAACTTCTCTTCTCGAATGTTTTCCATGTCTAATGATTCTAACCAAGTAAGCAAGTTAAAACTTGACAGTTCATTTTGTATAGATACTTATAAGTAAACGTTAAATTTTGTACGTAATATTAATCGTCAAACTCTTACCTGCTGACCGAGTAAAAGAAAATGATTGACAGCTGTCTTAAATTTTTGTACTAGGTCCGCAGGTGATAATTTGACAGTTTCTATTTACGTACAGAATTTTTGAAGTTCTCACATTTGATTGATAACTGACCACGCCCATACACACTTGTCATTCCCTTCCCTTATTCCACTTTTCATATGTTCCCCTCATTCGCGGCTTACAATGTATTTGTTTTTCTTCCTTCGTGGCCCATCTTAGGATAGGCTTTTCCCGGATGTATTGTGCGCCAGTGACCAGTTGTAAGAAAGCAAAGATCTGGTTCTAGTGTTACTTCACTTTTTTTTAATATTCTCTTTAATTTTGAGAAAATACCATGAAAGTATGATTTTAACCGGGTAAGCAAGTAAAATTTGACAGTTCATTTTGTATAGATACTTATAGGTAAATGTCAAAATTTTTGTACGTAATAATGAATGAATAATGAACTTTTACCTGCTGACCTAGAAAAAGAGGATAATTGACAGCTGTGCAGGGTTAAAATACAAATTTTTTGACAGCTCAAAAACTGCGAATAGTTAAGCTCTAGAAGTCAAAGGGTTAATTGTGGTTCATTCAGAGTTCATTAAAAATCCTCATATATTCTAAAACTTTTTTAACTTTCCTAATATTATCGTAAAAATTTTACGCCTATATTCCAAAAATGTTCGCAAGCTATCATTACACACTACAATTAACAATTGATTGTATTCAATTGAGCAATTAATTCGATGAATATAAATCTAGTTAGTCGATTATTTACATTTGAATAAATTTACTTTGGTTAATTTAATTCCAATTTAAATTGAATGTATTTTACTATAAAAAAACTGACTCAAATTAAGTTGTCAGATGATTTTCACACAATAATATTCATTTTAATATTAGTTTTGAAAACATAAAACGATCCGATGACATGATAAATTAATAAAATTTCAACTGTGTTTTGTTTCCTCAAATTTTTTTGTTTCTATAGAGAATTAAATTAATCGGTTTGACATTTGATATATATAAATTTGTATTGGTTTGAATTTAATCAATTTATTTGTTTAATAGTCAAATTTTAAGTTTTATGTATGTTCAATCACTTAAAACATAATATTTGGAAATTATTTATTTTTTTTGTATCAAAGGGGTCTTATATCAATAAATTTAATTACAATTTATTGGTTTATTGACATTAAGATGTCAAAACATATTGAATGAATTAAAGGCAATAGTTGATTGGAAAACCAATTTTTGAACTCATTTCACTTAATCAGATTACCTTGCATTTTAATGAATTCATGATAGAGGAAAATTTACATTTCTAAGAATTTTGAGTTAATGTAAACACACATCTTGGAGCTATGCCAAAATTCTGGTGCATTTTGATTTTGTGCAACATTGTGACATGTTTATACAATTTTATATGAAAACATTGTAAAATGAATTTATTAAATTTAATCTACATTTTACGGAATAATATTATTTGATGATTGATGTATTTCCTTTTTTTGATCAAATTGGGTTTTAATTCAATTTTGACTCTCTTTTAACTATTTATTTTTTGAACTCGTATAAAATTGTGAAAATATTAGGAAGATTTCCTGTTATATTTTTTTTTACCATTTAATTTTGATGATGGTACACGACAAAGGGATAAAAAAAATTTAAAACGTGATCGTGAACGACATACACGAGCGCATTTCTTTGCAAAATATTCGTTAATTTTATCAAAAATTAAGCACTGAGCCAAAAGAAATCTTCAAATTTGAGTTTTATCGTTATTAAGATGAAAATATGTTTTTTTAGGTTTTATATCGTCTTTGCAGTCGGCCATTTTGGGTTAATTCGCAATTTTGAGTTAATCTGCCATTTTTGATGAGTCACCCATTTTGAAATTGACACAGACGTACGGACAGCTTGATCGCGCACAATACGGGCATTTTCGAGTAATGCACTAAAAATACAATTTATTCAAATTCAATAATTGAAAGCACAATATTTTCTCCAGAAAATCCAACGTCTAAATAAAGTAAGTTGTTTTTCCAAGTAATTGAATATTAAATTGAGATAAAATTTATTGACGACAAATGCTGTTTATCTCGGATATCAAGCAAAATATTACAATAAAAGTCTTTATTCAAATATTATCTGTTAAGATCATCAAGTAGTTCAAACAAATAGATTGTCATTTTTTTTCTTATTTGTTTCTTGCAAGTTTTAACGATTAAATGTATAAGTCTAGCATATTTTCAAGGAAAACAATAATATAATTGTGAAGAACAGCAAATAAGAGTTCAATATGATTGAAGATGATAGAGAAAATTGAATCATAACCCTTCATTGCGATACTGGGAATTTAGTGGAACTTTTACAATATATATTTTTTTTCAATCAATGAAAAAAATTAAAAAAAAAACTTTAAATCCTTTTAAAGATAACAAGAATTTAAATGGAAACAATCCTCTTTTCACAGGAAATCTTGAAGTCCTTAGGAAAGATAAAATGTATTATCTTGATAATTTTCTTTGAATTCATGTTCATTCAATTTAACATCGAAGAAAAATTTTCTTTTAAATGATACTTCTCCTATTTACTTTTGTCTTACTTTTTTATTAGTTTCCTTAACTGTAATTTTCTACTGTAGATTTTAAATTTTCTTTCATATTGAAATTTCAATATCTATGTTTTTCCGCTGTGGAATTTTATGCTGCAGATTAATTGAAAATAATATATTAAAATGGGAAACTCCTACAATTGCTAGAAACTGCTGCTTTCAACTGGACGGTTAAGAAAAGTGCATTTCAATGGGACTCAGTTCAATATTTATATGAGAACTCAACACAGACGACTAACAGACTAATAGTCAATGAAAGTAAACTTTTCTTATGAAATCAGAACATATTCTAAGGAAATTTTTTTATTTCCGGTCATTTAAATTGCCTTCTTAATTAATTAAGCGCTAAACTTCAGTTTTTTTTGTTATGTTTTTGTCCTCATTTTCTTTGTTTTCCTTTGTTTATTTATAGTATAAAAAATTTACAGTTAAATTCACTTAGCACTGCGGGACATTTTCATTTCAGAGTGTAATTTTTTTTGTTGTCATAGCGTATTTCAGTAGGTATACCATTTGCACACTTTTGGGCGGGACGATCCCGATTTTTGAATCAATGTCCTGATTCCCGATTTGTCTTTAATTTGTCCTGATTTTTAACATTGAAAAATATTATTATCAGGGAAGTCCAAAAACTGGCCTTAATTTCACAAGACTTTCTTGTAAATTTCACTTTCTTTCTTTCTTTTTAATTTCACTAGTCCCGATTTTTCATTAAAAATACCTAGTATGCCTATATTTCACATATGATGAAAAACGCAAGAAATTTTCCAAAAAAGCTTTTAGTGTTATTTTCCCAAATGGACTGCTGAACCATAAAGACCAAGCCAAATTATGAAAATTTTTTATCTGGAATTTTTTTTTTTTTTGCACTAAAAAGTGATGAAATAAGAGGTTGAATTTTTTTAAAAACTGGCTTTTTTTGATCGCTTGGAAAACAGGCAAAAATTTTTCAGAAAAAGCTCATCTTAGGCGTATTAAATAGTACTAATTGAAAATTATAAGGTTTTTATAATTTTTTGGGGTTTTGAGCTGGCTTGACACCAAAAAAGGCAAAAAAAATCTATAAATTTAGACTATGGGGCTCTTAAAAATATTTAAATTTTCATTTTTTTTAAAAATTTTTTTTTACATAATTTAAAAATTTTGCAAAATATTTTTTTTTAGTTTAAATTTTTACGTTTCAATCTCGATAATTGATAATTATCTTCAGTTTTGATATAAAATTGTAAAAAACAAGGTTTTTTTTTGTTTTTATGGTTCTTGCATGAGTTTTGGTGGCTAAAAATGGAGTGAAATATTAGAAATACATGAAAATAATCTTCTACAAAGTTGAAGCTGAAGTTCTGAGGATGTTTAATATTCAATCAAATTTTATTTTTTTTGAGGATTTTTACTCAAAAAAGTGGTAGTTTTGTAAAAAAAAACTGTTTTTTGGATTTTTTTTGCCTTTTTTGGTGTCAAGCCAGCTCAAAACCCCAAAAAATTATAAAAACCTTATAATTTTCAATTAGTACTATTTAATACGCGTCGAATAAGCCTAAGATGAGCTTTTTCTGAAAAATTTTTGCCTGTTTTCCAAGCGATCAAAAAAAGCCAGTTTTTAAAAAAATTCAACCTCTTATTTCATCACTTTTTAGTGCAAAAAAAAAAAAATTCCAGATAAAAAATTTTCATAATTTGGCTTGGTCTTTATGGTTCAGCAGTCCATTTGGGAAAATAACATTAAAAGCTTTTTTGGAAAATTTCTTGCGTTTTTCATAATATAAATCTAAAGCCATGAGTATGCATGTAATTATCAAAAATTTTCATGCGTCATTAAATATCGTTTTTTCCTTAACCTAAAGTGACATAAAAACGTTAAAAGGTAACTGTAGGAAAATCCCTATTAATGTTAAAAAAATAATCACCTGATGTATTAAATTTTTATGTCTTATATTTCTTTTTTTGCGAAAATAAATTCATAAAATAATAAAGTCTCTATGCCTTGACAAATATTTACATAATTCTTTAATAATATGAATGAAAAATGAAATTTTCCACTTGTCACACTCGATATGCTTTTTATTATGATGAAAAGGGTAATTTTCACACACACACTTTTCTATAATAATTTTATATAAAAAATTTCTAGTTGATATGATTCTTTGAAATTCCTTAGAGTTTAGTGAAAGACTTTCACAAGAGACTCTTAACTAAGCAACTAACTCACTTTAATAATTTATTGTCCTTTTTCAATGGAAATTGCAATCAAATACATTTCATTAAAAGCCATGATATTTCTTTAACCACATTGGTCACATTGAACAAATATTCTCAATTGAATTGCAGACTTGAATATAAATAATTTGGTAAATATGTGTCAAATTTGCGTGTCTGCTTTTCACAAAAAAAACTCATATCAAGTGACATGTGAAACAAATTTGTATCAAAAAATTATCTATCAATTGTTACTCAAAGGAAATTCCTGGAAATGTAATTGATCAATGATTACATTGAAAATTGATTGAAAACCTCAAATTTTGGTCTACATGGAATTTCATTGACCAAAAACGAGATCGATTCGTTGTACATTGTACAAAATTCAAAAATATTCCAATAAAAACACATCAAAAAGTGTGTCAATATAAATCATGTGATTTTATATTCATTTTATTGTCATTTAAGACAAAAGCTTTTTTTTTGTTATTTATTTTTTTATTCTTTTTTAAACGAATTGTTGTTTTCATCACCTTGTTGCTAATTTGATTAACAAATGATTGAATTGTGACGTCTTTTCATTTTAAATTCATACTGTTAAAACAAAATTTAAATTATTTCACAGTTTTATTTTTAAATTTTTTGTGTTGTTTTAGTAACGTTATGTCTTCAATTCACACTCTTATCTGAAACAAAAAAGCAATAATTGGACCTTAAAATTAAAGCACTTTAAAAGCAAAAATCGAATT
Source organism: Culicoides sonorensis (assembly GCA_900002565.1). Classification (NCBI taxonomy): domain Eukaryota; kingdom Metazoa; phylum Arthropoda; class Insecta; order Diptera; family Ceratopogonidae; genus Culicoides; species Culicoides sonorensis. The sequence continues at coordinate 69,228 of LN483468.1, read as the reverse complement.
GTTTGTTTATGCTTTGAAATAAGGAATTTCAATATTTACTTTAATATTTATAAAAAAAAAAAATATAAATATCAAACTTTATTTTTACACACTTGTTATTAAAATTTTTTATATACGATAGACGACAGTAGTGGAATTTTACTAAATACATACAATAAAAATGGGTTTGGTTCCAGTGTAAGGTAAAAGTAAAGTAAAATAAACAATATTGACAGGTAAACAAATAAATAACAATTATAAAAAAAATAAATATTTTTATTGCTTGTTTTCTTTGAAAGGAATTTTGCATAAGACGTTTTATTCCTTTTGATAGTAGGCCAGTCAAACCCACACTGGATGTTTAATCGATTCTGTCCCAGATAATATTTGTTTTTATATTTTCTGCCTTTTTATGACTCGGTCTAAACTTTTTCTGAGCCGTAGTGATTTGTCTAAAGTTTGTCCTGCTTCACTGACGGATCAATTATGGACGGCATTGCTGCAGCTGGTTTCTTTTCAGAGGACTTTAATCTCCTCGGGATCAACACCAATCCTTTTGATCAAATGCTCTGCTGTCCTTGAAGATTGCTGGAGCCAATCTATTTCGACAGTGAAGCTGCCATCAAAACGTTAAAGCTCAACTTGTTGTTGAGTGCTTAACTTATAACGAAGTTTCAGTTGTTTTTTTTTGTTATTTATTATATTGTATTCTTCATCCTTTTTTGAACAAATAAATTCTGGCTGGTGCAGGGTATTTGTCAATACTAATTCTTTTTGTTAAAATCTGTAAGTTGTTTGAGAATTTGGTGAGTCTTTGACAAACGAATGGTAGAGTTGACCTTAGTGGTGTCAAGCATGAGTTGATCTCGATTTGAGCCGTTAACCTCTGCCATATGTTTATGATGTTGCGGTTTTGGGAAGAGTGGCTTCAATTTCATACTTGGGTCACCAAATTACTCATATCTTTGAAGTATACGATTTTATTTCAATCAAGACTTCGAAAACAGTAGTGTAAATGGAATACTTTTGAGAGACCATTAATTTCTTACAGCTTATTGGAAGAATATATAAGAGAAGTATCTTTGTACTCAGCTGGACTTATCTTACCGTGACTTTATATAGATAAATTCTTAACTTAGCGTAGCTTAAACCTTCGTATACATCCATACACCTCGTACAAGTTTTAACTAGTACTAAATTTTATGTTGTGTGGATGTATACGACAATTTACTTACGCTAAGTTCAGAATTTATCTATATAAAGTACCCGTTAGGGAGAAAATAATAACTTACTTACTTATTTAACTAAAAAAAAGATATAGGTTGTATATGGGGGTTAAAATATTTCATTATTTACTAATATTCTTGATGTATTCATCAGGTCTTTTGCATAGAGACTGTTGTACATTAGATTCATTCGTGTTCTTGGTAGAATAAAGTTTATTTTATTTCTAGAATTGTGATCATGGATGTCTTCGAAAGTTGTTAAGTTATTATTTTTTTTATTAATCCGTTTTTAATTTTAAATCATATTCATAGAGTCAATCAATGTTTTTGTTCATTTGATGAATGTCATCAACCTATTCAAAGGTCTGAATATTGGTCCTTTTCTGTGGAGCCCGCTCTTAAGAATCTGCTCTGATCTGGATTGACTCATAGAAATCGTGGATCCGGCGGACTCAAAATGCGAACAGTGTGTGTTAAGAAAATTTTCATGTAACAGTTGTAACTGTTAGACTTGGATTTTCCTTGTAACATTAAAAATCTTCTGCATCAAAATTTCCTATAAACATCTTTAAACGAAACAATCAAAGAGCAAATTCCCATCATTAAAATCATTCAACTTCATTATAATTTGATATTGTTGAGTAAAACGATCAGTAATCTGTCTACGAAAATAATTAAATATAGTAATAATAATATCAGACAATTTACAAAACAAAACAAAACTAATAATAATACTCATTAAACGACATTTTCTATCGATAAATAATAATAACAATCTTTGTGACAACAAGCTTGAATTTCCTCTCTTATAACTTATCAATTAACATTATCAACTTTGTCATTTAACATCAGAGATAAATTTGTATTGAGGCAAAAACTGTCTCAGATGAAGACGAAACAAGATTATTATGTTATGTTTATTTTTTTGCATTTATTTTTCTTCTTCATCTTAAAACATATTCATGTGAAATTAAATGCTAAAAATAAACCTCACAAATAAAATGATTCTAAAAATATTTAGCTTCCAATGTATAAATAAACGTTTGTTGATATAATTTTACTTTTCTTTTTTTACATTAAATACATGCATGGTTTTAATATAAAAATAAAATAAATACATATTTGTGGGTAAAATTAATATTAAATGAACGTTTAATGGAGAAGAATTCAAGTAAAAATAAGTTTTTCTTTGCGGTTTAAACCAGTTTATGCCTTAATATTATTCATTTATAGGCTATAATTCATATTATTTTATTTTTATTTGAATTTTTATGAAAAGAAAAATAAAACAACAAAAATTAAAATTAAAAGAATCATGCTTAGTATACGAAATTTTTTTTATTAACTTTTAAAGAGTACCTTTAAAGAAACAATAATTTACTTGTGATGATGAGCTCATCCCGGGAATAACATAAAAAATTAGCGCAAAATAAACTTTGAATTTATACACAAAAAAAATGTTTTATGTGTATTGTGTTTGCCGTACTCACTTCGAATTGAGCTGATACAAAAAAAAATCGTATAACAGAGCTAAAAGAAAGAAGAAGAGAACTTGTTTTTATTTTAGTATTTGACTGTTTATAATAAAATTAAAATAAGATAATGAAAGAATGTCTTAAAAGAGTAATTAACTGAAACATTTTTTTAAAGGAATTTAATCAGGATGATTTTTTTTTGTTTTCTTAATTTACTTACATAATTGAATGAGAGAATTCCCAAAACGAGGATTGAAGGCGGAAATTTCATTTCAAATACTGGATTTTTTTTTCCATTAAGAAAATAACAAAACTGTTAAAAAAATAAAAAAAAATTAGAAATTCTTACCACTGGGCGGTTTAGAAAAGTGCATGTTGATGAAAAAAAAAACAAAATTCCAAAAAATTGGACATTTTGGGATTTTGATCATTTTTAGGCTCTGGAGCCTGATTCATGAGCCCAGTTATTGAGCTAAATCTCTGAGCCTTATCTCAGAGCTTATGAGTTACAGTTCATTTTAATTAACTTCTCCATCCAACAAAAAAAATCATCTGATTTTCCAAATTTTAACGGTTTTTAATGTATATTTAGGCTCTGGAGGCTCTAGAGCCCAATCCAATCGAACACACGGACTTACGGCGCACAAACCGTCTGTAATAGTGCATTTTTTCTTACAAAATGCACTTAAAAATAATATCAAACAACAACAAACATGATTATTTGCTCTCTCTGTTTATTATGTTATACAATATACAGTGCATATGCACTCTTGTTGTAAAATTGTGCACTAAACCGGAATTTTATAAATAGAACTATTTTTACTTAATATTATTATTATTATTATTTTATTTAATCTTTATAATTTCAAGAGTGTGTGTGTGTGTGTGCAATTGTAAGTGTATAAAAGTCAACAAGTAAACAAAAAAAAAAATACAACAACAAACATCTAGTGGCATGGCATGGCACGTCTTTTGATACAAACAAACAAAAATTGTAGATATGTTTCATGTAAAAAAAAGAGTAAACAACATTTTAAAGTTGAAATAAAAAGAGCGCTAAACATGTTTTGACTTTTCTTTTATCAGTGCATTTATACATTTTTTTACTCTAAACCAATATTTTGAGTCATTGGAACAAAACCGGTATGTTTGTCATATTAACAAGGCACTACACAAAGCATATCAATTTAAAATATATTTTTTTTAATTTTATGGAAATACAATTTTGACTAATATTAATTTTATTCAAAATCGTGAATTTCAATCGTCATAAAAAAATACTCTCGTGTAATTTGATATCATTCACGTTTTAATTTTTATTCATAGATTTTTTGAATGAAAAATAGTATGGAAAAACCCATTCATGTTAAATTTCAAAGCAAAAAAAATATCATTGATATTCAAAATATTTCAAATTTTTTTGCCAATTTAGTATTTTTTTGACATCAAAATTAGTATGGATATCAATCAAATACAATAAAAATCAGAAATAGTCAAAAAAATATGTTAATAAAAATATTATTGGAATATTTGAATGAGAAATATTCAAATGAATTTTGATTTTTTTTTTAATTAAAGTTATCGAAAACTGGTTTTTTGATTAAAAAAGTGATAATGAGGTGATTCACATCAAAGGTTGTTGAAATGCAAGTTATGCATCTTGAAGGAATTTCAGAGTGATTTCAGGGGAAAATACTTTTTTGAGAAAATGTCGCCAATTATTGAAAAATGGCACCAATAATTAAAAAAATGTCCACGATCACGTTTTAAATTTTTTTTACCAATTTTTAACCATTTGAAACATTCTACAAAAATGTCGTCCAATTTTTAACAAAGTTGCCATACATCATTTAGTGCTTTTCTAACAAAAAAATTGAATTTTTTGTGAAAAACCGAAACCATGTAATTTTGACGAATGCTTATCAACACATGCCACTATCTGTTATTTTTACAAGACTGAAATTATCAAAGACTTCATCAACGGTCTTCTCTGCCTCGAGGAGGGGTTTTTCGGACCCTCCCCGATACCCTTCCGGTGTCATAAACGACTTAAACCCTGACTTATTATTTTTTTTCTTTTTTTCAACTTCTTGCTTCGTGTAAATTAAAAAATCAGCTCTCAGCGCCTTCTAGAAGGTCCAATCGAAAGACCCCGAGACAAGCCACTGTATTTTTAGGTCATCTATTGATGTGTATACTCATTAACGACTATTCCCTTGGAAAATTTTTCAGGAAAGTCTAAAAACCGACCTTAACTTCACAAAATGCCCTGTCAGAACCCTCTGGAGGGATTAGCCTGAAGTAAATAACGACCTTGCCAGTCTCGATTCTGTTTTTCTGATTCTCAGGTTCCTTTCCGACACGCTTCAGGTGTCATCAACGACTTTTGCTCTAAATTTTTTTGCTGTATGTCAATTTTTTTCTCCGTTTGCCAAAATCCAAAATTCCTGAAAAATTTTTCCATGGCAAAGTCGTTGATAAGTCTATATAGGTTTTTCGAGTTGACCCTCCAGAGGGTCTTGAGAGGGCTTTTTTGTGTAATTTTGATCTGAGGTTGTAAGTGACTGGAGCGTGTCGAGAAGAGTTAGAATAACCCCTTCTTAAGGCTGTCAAGGTCGTTGATAACTTCAGTCTAGTCTCTTGTGAATTGAATGATTTTCATACAAAAAAATTAAATTTTCATCAAAAAAGCTGAAATTTGTTAAAAAATAATTGTAAAATGTTGATTATTTTCATAAAATTTCTTTTGTCGCTATTAAACAAATTTTTATTTTTTTTTTTCCTTCTTCATTTTCTTAAAAAAAAACAGATAAAGCTCAAAATAAATTCAACGTCATTTAATCAAAAATAAAATTAATAAAACAAAAGCCTTATATTTCCATCATCATTTCAATTTATTGCCTATCAATGTCAAATCAATTTTCTTTGAAGTTCAGATTATTAAATATTTTTTTTTGTCATTATTTTCTATAATACTGCTAAAAGGCAAATTTATTTCCAATCAAATTTCTTTTATTTACTTAATTTTCTATTAAATTCTCCTTTTTTTATCATTTCAATGTAACCAATTTCAATTTCTTATCAAATCACAAGTTTAATTTTGTTTTCTTTGATTGAGTATCTGATTTTCCATTCAATGTTTAATTTCACACATCACTTGTTGCAATCCTGTTTTTTTTTTTTTTAAATAAATAAATATTTTTATATGACACCACGATGTCTAGGCAAGTTAATAATAAATAAATTGCAACATTTTCTCATGTAAGTTCATGTGTTTTGTGTTAATAAAAAATCTTGAATAAAAATTATACGAATATGAAACGACATTCCTATTTATTTTTTCTTGAATTGTAACAATAATTATCTAAAGTACAGAATTAGAATTAAATGTTTTGAATTATAATTTTTTTTTGTCATTTCATATTTATTTTACAGACAAATCGTATACCGGTAGTTGATTGTATATCGTGGTACAGAGCGCGGTATTATACAAGGAGAGTATGAAAAACTTGTCTTGCTTTTAAATATGACGACTTGTCCATGTTTCGCGTGTTTGTATGAATTGTGTAGGCTTAGAGATGATGAGAAATTGTGAATTTTAAATTTTACATGGGAAACTTAACCTGTTTTGGAGTGATAATAGCAAAATATTGGCATTTCTCACATTTTAATTGAAACACGCAACGAAACTTCAGCTTGAAAGGGAACTCATAAGTGTTATTTTTTCTTCACAAGAAGTTTTATTGCCTTTGAAATGAAATTATGATTACATCATGCTTCAGTTATGTATTCAATCTGTGATGATGAGTTTTTTACTAAACATCTTCAAACATCGTCAGAATGTCTAGCAAATCTAACTTTTTTTTTTACCTTACCTTTTAATTGTATAGCAACAGAGCAATAATCATGAGTGATTAGATTGAACATCACTCCATATAAGTGATCAAGAAAATCACTCAAAGAGATCATTAATATTCGTCATCCTCTAATCGTAGCAACAAAAAAGGTTACATACCACTTTAAATATAACAAGTCATTTGTCAAATATGGTAACTAAAAAAAAATCAATCATGTAAAAAAATTTGTATATTTAATCTAATTTGATTCTCTCTGTCCATAAAAAATATATTAACAGAACATGTAACAACATACAAATAATTAAACCACTTTTCAATGATACAATACAGAAAAAAAATATCATCCATCACACAAAAAAATATGAGATATTCACGTTTCATCAGACAATTTGACGCTACCATAGAGACAGGTGATTCTCAAAAAAAATAAAAATTATTGAAACGAGTAAAGTTTCATTTATTACTATATTTTACAATTTAGTCGATAAATGTCTGTTCTGCTTCAAGTAATTCACGTGGTTGAAGTTAACTAGTAATGGATCGTTTGAAATTGTTGTCTAAAATTGACTGGTGATAGACTGGTGATTATTGTGAGTAGAGTAAAAGAGAAAAAAAAATAAACATTTTAACTGAATTTTTTTATCTGATTTGTCCTGTGGGATTTACTCATTGCATAACTTTCATTTGAGCGAAGCCAATATATGTAAAAAGGGTGATTGATTCAGACATGAATTTAAGAGGAGGAAAGGAGTGGAGGAGGGGGAAAATAAAACCATGTAATGCGATGAAATTTCGCAAACGAGTCTGTGATTAGGTTAGGTTAGGCTTTACAAGGGCACCACCGCGGTCTCAAAGAGTCCTATTGTGTTCTCCTCGATAAAAATGGAGTCTGTATGATATACACATTTTCAGAGACACATTTTACGCCGATTACTGTATTTGACCATTTTTTGTCCTTTTAATGTTTTGTTTGCATGTCAATTAATGTTTGTAATATTGACTTGGTCAGTTCAGCAAAGTTAAAGCTTGAAATATTCTCTACATATTTTCTCCAGGTCGCTTTTACCTAAAATTTACAAAAATATGCTGCAAGAAACGGGATCCGGGAACAGCGAGAGATTGCGGATTCAATGGTCTTCTTCGGTCTTGGCGACGGTTGATATTTCGAATAATATTGTTGCGTTCCGGCATTTTTGATTATACTTCTTCATCGTGTACGTTTGCAATTTCATCACGTTATATTACAGAAGGTGGCTCGTTTGAATGTAACTCTGAACGGCGCTTTAAAGCGCGAATGACGTCCTGCGATTGAATTATTGCATAATCCGCCTCATGTAGGTGTGGCTGTCCACCGTATGTGATTACTCCGCGTTCAATGTTGAAATTAGTTTTCAAAGTTCCATTGCAGGTTCAACCTATGTATCGTCAATACTGTTTAGACTGAGCAGAATTTGCAGATTTCATTGTATACCTGAATTTAGAATTTTATTAGTGATACTTATAATTATACTTACCTAAAACCATTTTCCTCTAGTATGTATTTTCTTTGAGAAGTCGGCACAAGGCAAACATTAGAATTAGTTCAAACTGAGTCAATTTTGCTCAAATTCATTTCACATCATGTCTCGTTTCCCATACACATCAAAATTTCATTGTAAATGCATTCAATTTTATTTCCAGCTCAAACAAAAAAATCCAAATGAATTGATAATAGCATTTCATTATCAAAATTTTTAAGTTCTTAAAAATAAAAGCTGATTAAAAGTTATGAAAAAAATATAATGAAATTAAATTATTTTCACTTGAATTTTCTATTATAACAAACAAAAAAACATTCAATTTATATTTTGTAACATATTTTTTTTTCCATTTTCCATTTTTTGTTTGCAATATAACAATTCAAATATTTTTTTTTGTCATATTCTAATCTGACTGATATTAATGATAGCGTACTTTTTGTCATTAAGTCATCAAATCACCGTACAATGCAAACAAAAATGAAAAAAAAAACGCGAAATTTCTTATCATTAAGCTTCAATAAAAAAATAAAATGAAGTAAAATAAAATAAACGTCATTATCATCATTAATTGTCTTCATACGAAATCTAAAAATAAATTGTTTTACAAACACATGTGCTTTATTATTATTATTATTACGATGATGACAGTTAAACCGAAAACTGAATTATTTTGACACACAAAGAAAGAAATTCTTATCAGTCGGTAATAAAATAAAAAAAAAATCATATTCAGGTTTAATTGATGTGTAAATGTAAGTCAATAATCACTGTTTTTTCACTCACTTACTGCTTGATTCGATTGGACGTGACAATTTACTTAATTTTATGACATTTCAATGTTAGCTTCCAATGATTAAAGGGAATAATTGAAATAATTTTCTTAAATGTGTTATGTGGATGCATTTTATTTGTCTTGGTAGTTTTCATCATCTGTTGCCATTTATATCCTCTTAGAAATTGATATTTTATGCAAACCACAAAGTGTAATCGGATAATCTATCTTAATGTACTTGTACTTACATCTGCTTATATATTTGTGGGTTTGAAATAAATTAACAGTTTAATGAAACTTGTTCTTCATGTTTAAATGTGGATGGAGTTAAAATCAGTGATGGGTTTGTAAGATTTTTTTGCATTGATTAGGAGTGAGTTGAAAGGCATCGTTTTAAATTATTTTTTTTTTAAATTTTAAATTTCATAGAAATTTTTCTAGCTCGTCCCCTATTCACTATTTTTTCGTAGAAATCATTGCAATCGCTAGAAAATCGATTTATCTGGAGAGCTTTTTCGAATTAAATTGTTAAGACGAATTTTACATTCAAAATGGGTGTGAACTTAAAGGAAATTTTTTCTAAGGTATCGCTTTAAGTTTTTATGCAAAACTTACCTTTCGTGATTTTGGTTTTGGGGATTTTTAAGGAGGAGGGCCTCTAAAATCGTAGGAACTGGTAAAAAATTTCAATACGATGAATTTGAGGTCATAATTTTGACTAGTTCAAGACCTGATGATGGTAAACTTGTAATAAGTGAATTGATCTTCAAATATTTGACTTGTAGTTGAGTTAATTAAAGTAAATATGACTAAAAGATAAAGTTTAGTATGATCACGTTATTCAAATCGCAAAACAAAACAAGATTCAGTATGATATGATGTTGATAAAATGAATTCAATGAATCTAATTATGTTAATTTATTGTGTCAATATTTGAAGTCTTTGTCTTGAATACGTATATATTGTTTAATATAATCAGCTTATAATTTTCATTTCCTTTTTTTTCTCTCTTTTCATAGTTGGTGTTCAGTACTGATCGGTTGTGTCTTGACGATCGAGGGCCCCAGGTGGGGCCATGACACAATGGCCGATAAGTGTGCTTCTGCTACTTTCGGTGGTGTTGTCACATGCCCCGGGTATCAGTGGCAAACGACATCATCAACAATCACAACAACAAGGAGGTAGTCATCCATATTACCATCAAGCAGTTACACGTAAAACAACTTTAACTGTTGGTTATTTGACTGCCATCAAGGGCGATCTCAAAGATCGTCAGGGTTTGGCCATTTCTGGTGCACTTAAAATGGCACTGGATGAGGTCAATGACAGCCCAGACATTTTGCCAAATGTACATTTAGCACTACGATGGAATGATACCCGGGGCGATACAGTATTAGCAACTCGTGCTATGACTGAAATGATTTGTGATGGTGTGTCAACGTTTTTTGGACCTGAAGGACCGTGTCATGTCGAAGCCATTGTCTCACAAAGTCGGAATATACCAATGATTTCATATGTAAGTAATTTTAATATAATTAAAAAAAGTGGCTGAGGTGATTTTGGGAATCTGCGTTCAATTCCTGGTTAGCACGCTATCATAACATATATCAAATTAAGTGATTAACACTAATTTTGGAATGTTTTGTCCTAAATCCCCCACTTTTTAGAAACCCTCCTCCCTTTCAGACTAAAAGCATTATTTTAAATTAAGCCATTTGTAAAAAGCATTTAAAAATTAGTGTGAATCGCCTTATTAAATTTAATTTACAATTTTAATGAATGATTAAAATACAATCAACATATTTGGCAATCATGGTGCATTGATTGTCGGGCAATGGAAACTAAATCCTCACATTTATTTGATATTTACATGCATTTACCAGAGAGATTATTATTATTAAGCATCACGTTGACACCAAACGTGATCATAATTGAAAAATTAAAATTATAAATTCTGACACAAATCGTATATAAAACAGCATAAATTTAATTGAAGAAGAAAAACAAATATTTTATTGCATTGTTTCTCTTTTAATTCAGCTCAAAACATTAATTTTATCACCGTATCATCGTAGCACGTTTCAAAATTGATAAAATATATTAAATTTTTACCTTTAATTTTTTTCATAGAAATGTTCCGATTACATGGCTTCGTCAATTCCAACGTTTGCTCGAACAGAACCCCCAGACACGCAGGTAAATAAGATTTTTTTTTTATAATAATTTTAAATATTTAATCAAATCACAGAATAAAACGATTGTTATTCATTTAATCTGTTACCACAAGCACACCACACACGCACATACAGAGACACGTTCAATGGTTAAATTCACTTTAATCATATAATAAAATTATCATAATATAATGTTGCTGGATCATAGAACTGACCAAACATGTTCTAAAAATAGCAGCTCCTTGCCTATAAATTTATGAATAATTTCATTACATTTAATTTTGAATTTTATATGCATCGAACGTTGTTTTTCTTCATTTGCCTCATGTATTTATTTATCTATTTATTATATAAATTTAATAATAATATTTTTAAATCACTTGAACTGAAAATGCATGAACGTGTGTGTGTGTGTGTGAGTAAGTATGGGTGTGTGTTAATATTTTTTGTATAAGAACAAGATTTAAAATGGTTTTATATTTCCGATAAAATTTTAATATATCGATGGTGATAAGGTTAACGTCCATCGAATGTATCTTTTATTTTAATTGAACAGATATAAAAATTCTAGAATAACGGAAAATTTAATGAAAAATATCGGAGACAATTAAAATTCAAAGAACAAAAAAATGTTTACTTTACTCATTTTATGACAGTTATAAACATATAATAAAAAATCTCATTTAATGGCAAATTTTTTTTTAAATGACGTCTGTTCAATGATAAAAATTAAAAAAAAAATAAAAAAATTATATAAATAAAATCATTACTATGCCACATGTCAAAAGAGTGCAATGTGTCAGATTCTTATCAAGTTTTTTTTTTTAAATTAACCTTAACTGAATGGTGATTTGACAAAGTACGGTTTGAAAATTTAAAAAAAAAATGAGGCTTCAAAGTCAAAGAATCTGTAATTTTTGGGGTCCATCACAACTTCCTAAAGAAAAGTAGTGCTGAATTGCTTCATTAGTCCAGTGGTTAAAGCATTCGCTTTGCAGAATGAAGTCATTTGATTCTTCATCACTTTGTTTGAAGTAACCTACTAGGATGTGGCTGTCAGTCAATTGATCCTCGTTGACACCAACACATTGACTGTCTGTTCAAAAAGGCGGGTTTTACTGTATCTTTGTCAGAACAGTGGAAGATCAACCATCCATTTTTATTGGTTGCTTTCTGAGTGAACCGGGGTTTGAAATTAACACTCTTTCTTTGTTCGTAGATGATTTGCAGAATTGACCGTTTGATAGCTTTACATTACTTCAGTACTCAGTTGTTTGTCTGGGTACTCCGCTGGAACGATGCCTACTTTATGAGCACTGACCATCTCACTGTAAGAAGGCTTGGTCCCTGTTGGTTAAATTTTTTGGGATTGCTCCTGTACCAACTTTCACTTTTTTTTTTACGCTTGTGGGGTGATATAGGCCTTAGAGCGATTTCTTTTATCGGCCCTTTGTGGCGGAGTCGTGGAGTTGGATGAGCCAGTTTTGGTTTATCTGCTCATTGTACTTTTTGCTTGGACTTTTCTAGTGCTTCCTCTTTACTAAGTCCTAGCTTTAGAAGATGCTTGAGCTTCTTTCTCTGGCTACCAGGCATATTCCTCTTAGTCCTATTGGTTTTCGTTTCCGGCTGATTGATGCCAAAGTTGTCTATAGCCTTTGAAACATCATCAATTTCAGCATTTTCAGTAATAGTATCGACAGAGGAGGTCATGGAGGATTGTGTCAACTTAACGTTGACATCCTCTGCATGGCTCTCTGTTCTGTTATCATTATTTTCTCCTGAGTCAGCTCTTGTCGATGTACTTTGTATTAGATCTATATTAAGAACTTTATGCGCTTCCACATCTATTGGGCTATTGGATTCAAGATTGGTGCCCTCTTGCAGACTTGCTCTATCACTTATAATCTTAGCAAAATACTGGTTTATAGTTAGTTTTTGTTGTTGTTTGTACTTACCTGCTTCCCCCTATGGGTGTATGATGGACACCCCGATGCGTGACGCTACACGTAGACAGTCTTAGGCTCAACGGTGAACGATGAAGAAGCAAGAAATTTTAAGTCAAAGAGTAATGGGATCTGAAATTTTTCGGAACAACTCTGAATAGACCAAAGGGTTCACGAAAGGTTGAGTGCGAACTATGTCAAGCAAATTTGATGACTTACAATCTTTGGACTATCCAAAACTTTTTTCGAAGTAACCACGATAGAACTGATCAAGACCAGTGTAGTTCAAGGTCCTTACTGGATCCAATATCTTGATGACTTTTCATATCAATTTTCATGATATGACAACAAAAATAACATAATTTAACATACCATCATATATAAGCTTCTATAGTAAATTGAATTTTCTTTGATAATCAGTCAAATAAAATATTATATGAGAGAGACATGAAACATTAAATAATATTTGATATGTATCATGTGAGAAATTTAAGAAGATGATAGTATTTTACTTCTTCTCATTCATTTTTTTATTGTAATTTAAAAGAGTACACAGTTGACAATCAATTTATAAATTGATTGCATTTATGCATGCAAAGCAACAAAAAAAAACAAAATCAAACACATGCATGCATTTTATCAAGCTTATTATTATTATTGTTATTTAACAAGTTTGTAATGTTTCTCAGTGTACAGTGTGTGTAAGTACAAAGTACACAGTATCAAGAGTATGATTATTAATAAATCAAATGAAATGACTGAGTACTCAATTGAGAAAATACGGTGTGTGTGTATATTAATAAATAAATAAATCTATTTTTAGCTGGAATTTTTTTAACTTTAAGACGACATTTTATAACAATGATTATACTTGTATGTTTCTTTTTTGTCATATAAATGAGAGAATTTTAAGTTTTTTTTGTTCATGGTGTGTGATATCTTTATGGTTGTAAATTTACAATTACAATTAAGTTTTTATGTGAATGAGTTGCTAGCAGAATAGTTTTTTTTGAATGATTCATTGAAAGATGATGGAAAAATATTTTTTGAGGGTGTCTGATGCCATTTTATCTTAACTCGATTTCAAATTAACCTTTGAAATGTATTTTAATAACTTTTTTCCCTTAAATTATCCATTTTCTAGGTCACTAAGTCTGTGATATCGTTAATTAATTATTATAATTGGAAGAAATTTTCTATAATCTATGAGGAAGTGTGGTCAACTGTTGCAACGTCACTTAAGGATCAAGCAAAAAACAAGAATATGACAATAAATCATATGGAAAAAGTAGTCGATATAAGAAAATGTTGTGAAAATAATTGGGAATGTTGTCGTGGTGGATATTGGTATTCGGTAAGTTGATTAAATTGAAGAAAAAAAAATGATAATTAAGTGTGTAAACAAACAAAAGCAAAATTGATATTAATTTTAATGACCTTTTTGTGTGTTTACATGAAATTAATATTAATTTTATAGCCGTAAATTACCGTTTTTTATGCTTTACTTTTGTTTTTCATTTATATCATTTAAATATTTTCAGTTGATACAAAGTACGATGAACAAAACGAGAATTTATATTTTCCTTGGATCGCCTGGATCTCTCGTCGACATGATGAATACAATGAATTCTGTCCAATTATTTGCTAAAGGGGAATATTTAGTTATTTATGTTGATATGATGACTTATTCACCGAGGTAAATATCAAATCTCTAAAATTGGTTTTGAGAGTGAATATTTTCTATGATTTAAGTTGTTAAAAACAGAAAACTGATGAATTGCATTCTGTTACGAACTTAGACTGAAGTAATTTAATGTACTTGGAAAGTAAAAAAAAATGTTTTTATTCACTATTTATTTTCAAAGGATTTCCTTTGAGTAAATTCCTTTTAATACTATTAAAAATAGTTGAACGTGACCGTGAACAATATATTGAGCGCATTTTTATGCATAGAATTTGGCCAATATTCGAGAAAACTTGATAATTTGGCGAAATTCGACCATTTGAGAAATTTTTATCAATTGGGAAAATTCGACCATTAGGGAAATTTTTATCAATAGGAACAATTCGACCATTTGAGAAAATTTTATTCATTGGGAAAATTCGGTCTTTTGCGAAAATTTTATTATTTTAGAAAATTCGACCATTAGGGAAATTTTTATCAATTGGGAAAATTCAACCATTTAAGAAAATGTTATCAATTGGAAAAATTCGACCATTTGAGAAAATTTTATCAATTGGGAAAATTCGACCATTTGATTAAATTCTGTCAAGTAGGAAAATTCGACCATTTGAAAAAATTATTCCTTTGAGGAAAATTCGACTATTTAAGAAATTTTTATCAATTGGGAGAATTCGACCATTTGAGCAAAAATTTATCAATGGGGAAAATTCGACCATTTGAGCAAAAATTTATCAATTGGGAAATTTGACCATTTGAGTAAATTTTATCAATTGGGAAAATTCGACCTTTTGAGAAAATTTCATCAATTGGGAAAATTCGACCATTTGAGAAAATTTCATCAATTGGGAAAATTCGACCAATTTGAGAAATTTTTATCAATTGGGAAAATTCGACCATTTAAGAAAATTTTATCAATTGGGCAAATTCAACCATTAATCAAGGAAAATTCATGTTCGCCATATTGTTTAAACAGATGAACGGACTGCATAAGTGCCCACCAGACTCAAATTTTTTTGTTAAATAAACAGCAAAAGCGCAAAAACAATGTTTAAACAATTTCCATGAAACCATAGTTGAAACTATTACAAAACATTAACAAACAACTTTTTTTTTCTCATTTTCATTCCAATTATGACTGTTTTCAAACACAGAGAAGCATTTCAGTACTTGTGGAAACCAGATGAACTTAATAAAATTAAAAATTGTAGTCAAACAGATCATTTTTTAAATCGGGCAAAAAGTTTACTTGTCGTTGTATCAACACCACCAACAAAAAATTATGATGTATTTACGGCCAAAGTACGAGAATATAATGCAAAAGAACCATTTAATTTTACAACACCAGCAATTTTCATTTGGGCAAAGGTAAGTCATAATTCCATGTCCTTTTATTGTGGCAAAGCAACACAAAAGACAAAAAATAATAATTAAAAACATTTTTCATTTATCTTTTAAACAGCATGTTTCCATATATGCGGCTTATTTATATGATTCAGTGAAATTGTATGCACATGCACTAGATAAATTATTAAAAGGAGAAAATCGCACGTTAACCGATGAGGTGATATATGAGGTGGCAAGTAATGGAACACGCATTGTTGAGACAATAATCCAGAATGGCAGCTATAAAAGTATGCAACGATTAGTTTTTTTTTTATTTTTCCTTTTTTTTTAAAAAATAATATAAAATGTCAAATGCATTTGATTGAAAATTTCATTGAATTTTTTTTAATATAATTTTTTTAATTTTAATTTCCAGGTATCACAGGTTCAACAATAAAAATAGATCAATTTGGTGATTCTGAGGGTAATTTTTCGGTATTGTCAATTCAACCACACTTAACTGGTGAACCATTACGTGACAATTTCTCGTGTAATTTTCTCATGACACCTGTTGCACACTTTCAACAAGGAAACGATTTTCCAGTGAGTGAGTCGTCTATCACATTTATGTTATTTTCCCTGTTTTTCATTTATTCATTTCATTTCTCATTGAATTTGCAAGAAATTTCTTTGATCATTCAATTTATTTACCATTCAAATACTTTTCATTATTATATTTATTCATTTTAATGTAAAATTTCTTGTTTTTTTTTCATAGGAATACAAATTGATAAATGGTGCCAACATCAATTGGGTTGGATTAAGTAGGCCAGATGATGAACCATCGTGTGGTTACAACAATGAACATTGTCAAAAGGATGACACTCACATCCATTCTATGGTGGTTGCAGGTGTCCTTGGTTTGGTGTTGTTTTGTTCTGGTGTCATTACAATGAGCATCTATCGTAAATGGAAAATTGAGCTTGAAATTGAAGGTTTGCTGTGGAAAATTCATCCAAGTGAAATCAAAGGATATTTTAATAATGACATTGTTTCGTCACCAAGTAAATTGAGTCTTGTGAGTGCGGCATCGTATGGATCTCGATGTTCGCAACAAGTTTTTACGGCAACAGGACGTTTTAGGGGGGTCGTTGTACGAATAAAAGAGCTTAAATTTTCACGTAAAAAGGACATTTCACGAGATATTATGAAAGAAATGCGATTGCTGCGGGAATTGAGGCATGATAATATTAATAGTTTTATTGGGGCATGTGTTGAACCAATGAGAATATTACTAGTCACTGATTATTGTGCCAAGGGTAGTTTATACGATATAATTGAAAATGAGGATATTAAATTAGACAAACTATTTATTGCATCTTTAGTACACGACTTAGTTAAGGTAAAAATAAAATAACATTAACATTCAGACATGTGTAATGCTAACGGCAAATTTTTATTATCATTTAATTAAAAATAGGCAATGATTTACATTCACACCTCTGCACTTGGATATCATGGTAATCTTAAATCATCCAATTGCGTTGTAACTAGCCGATGGGTGTTACAAGTCACTGATTTCGGTCTTCATGACATAAGAAATTCTGCAGAAAATGAATCAATTGGTGAACATCAACATTATAGAAGTAAGTTTGCATTTTAATTGAAATTAACCAGACGTCTCCATTATTTGAAATTTACTTTAATTCAGATTTACTCTGGAAAGCACCAGAACTGTTACGTGACCCACACATTTATGGGACACAAAAAGGTGACGTTTATGCCTTCTCCATCATTTTATATGAGATAATTGGACGTCGTGGACCATTTGGATATCCTTATGAACCCAAAGAAATTATAGAATTAGTTAAAAAAGTGCCAGAACAAGGTGAAGATCCATTTCGTCCCGATACCGATAGCCTACTTGATATAGATAATGTTGAAGATTACGTCATAAATTGTATAAAAGACTGTTGGGATGAGCAACCGGAAATGCGTCCAGACTTTCCATCAATAAGGTAAAGGATTCTAAAATAAAAATATTGAATTGTAACAGAAATTGTATTAAATTTTTATTTAGAACGAGATTGAAGAAGATGCGTGGTGGTAAATCTAAAAATATTATGGATCAAATGATGGAAATGATGGAAAAGTATGCAAATAATTTAGAGGAAATTGTAAATGAACGTACTAGATTGTTGTGTGAGGAAAAACGAAAAACTGAAGATCTCTTGCACCGAATGCTACCTCAATCGGTAGCAGAGAAATTGACTAAAGGACACGGTGTTGAACCGGTTTCATACGATAGTGTAAGTTATTTGATAAAAAAATTAAAATTTTAAGCGCATTTCTTGATGATTTTAATAAATGCGACTATTAAGGGTGCCCTTGCTGTCCGTCCGTCTGTGTGTGTCTGAATTTTAAGAAAGTGCAGAAAATCGCTCAACTTTCCAAAACCGCGGAATTTCCTGTAGATGACGTGTATGACGATTTGTATCTACAGAAATGCGCTTGTGTTTATCGTTCACGATCAAATTCAATTTTAATTTAATTTTTTTTTAATTTCAGGTCACAATTTATTTTAGTGACATTGTTGGTTTTACAGCAATGTCTGCCACGAGTACTCCCCTTGAAGTGGTGAATTTTCTTAATGATTTATACACAGTTTTTGACCGAATTATCAAAGGTTATGACGTGTATAAGGTTGAAACGATTGGTGATGCGTATATGGTGGTGTCCGGTCTACCAATTAAAAATGATAAAAATGCCGGTGAGATTGCGTCAATGGCCTTGGAATTACTGCAGGCGGTAAGAAGCCATCGCATAGCTCATCGTCCAAATGAAATCCTTAAACTACGAATTGGAATGCATTGTGGTCCTGTTGTAGCTGGTGTTGTTGGCTTGACAATGCCTCGCTACTGTCTTTTTGGTGATACAGTTAACACAGCATCACGAATGGAATCAAATGGTGAAGCCTTAAAAATCCACATTTCACCACAATGCAAAGAAGCACTCGACAAAATTGGGGGCTATATTACAGAAGAACGAGGACTAGTCAATATGAAGGGAAAAGGTGAAGTGCTCACCTATTGGCTCATTGGAGCAAATGAATATGCAATACAAAAAAGAAATGTCGATTTCGGGGATCTTCCACCTCCATTGTTTTGCAGACCTCGTAAAAGTCCGAAATTGAATTTAGATTCAAGACATCCCAGTATAATTGGTGGCATACATTTCGGAGCAGGAAGTCGTCGACATTCAAGTGCATTCCGAGGAGGTGATATGGAAAGCACTTACAGCTTACAAGGCTCATTTATCGGTCCTCGTGATTCCCCAAAATTAATTAATCGTCGCATTGAACGTATTCCGTTGTATCTCAATGAAGATTCCCACACCACACTAGAAAAACCTGAAAGTGAAATTCCTGAAAGTCCTGAAGCAAAATTAAATGAAAATCACTCCCTTGAAATTGCATCAAAGCGCCATCTATTTCGAGCGATTGGTTCAACAGACGAGTACTGTCGATTCAATGATTCAGATAACGTATTACGTGAAAGTCGTTCCTTAGATCCCTTTCCCAGTGCATTGCGGAAACGGACATCTGATACCTCAGCCAAACTCAATGAGAAAATGAAAAAGAAAAGTTCCGTCTCACTGGAACACGGCTTTTCTACAATTAGTAACAATCCAAGTGGAACTTCCGAAAATGATGCGCTCATTGAAACAACAAATAACATAAAAATTGTTGACTCCTTGTATAAATATTCCAATAATAATTGTAATGGATCGGCACTCATGGAAGATCCAAATTGCCCACTGTTGAGACAAACATCACTCACAAACCATGAAGCCGAAGATATTCCATTTCTCACAAAAAAATGGAGGTCATTAGAAGCAATCGCACTTGACGAGGACACAAGTAGTAAAACTTCAATTACAAAGCGTTCAATTAAATCGTGGTTAGCTGGAATTTTGCAAGGGAATGGATTTAAAAATAGTGATGCTTCGTTAAGGAAAGTTAATGCCATACAATCTGTGACTGGGGTCCCGGTTTTCAATGAAATGCAAAATAGTGCGCAGAAGGAAAGCATCGTTTAACGCTAAAAGAAAATCACAGATTGGAAATGAATGTCAAATTTTATTCATGAAAGCACAAATTCATTTATATTTTTCATTTACATGAATTAACCGTTAATTCGTAGAAAAATCATAATTTTTTCAAGTAAATAAGGAAAAATATTTTTTCTCAGGGATTATTTTAAATAGATCATTATGTTTTAGTATGAATATTTTTTTAAATATTTTTTTTGTTTTAAATTATGGATGGTTGAAGTGACACGCATCAAAAATATTCATATCAAGCTATTTCTTGTCGTCAAAGTTAAATGTGTGTATAAAATTAGTGCCATTAATTCCGTGCAAAGTCTTTCTCAATGATAATGTTTAATTGTAATTAGTTAAAAATAAGGTACTTAACTTGAAATTGAAGCCATAAATTGACGTCACTCTTTCTTAATTTAAAAAAAAAAGAAATAACCGTTAAAATTCAAATTAAATAATCGTTAAATTTTGATTGAAATGAAAATAAAACAACGAATCTGCATACTCAAAAATAAAAAAATTGAATTTGTTAAACATTTTTTTTTTATTCTAATTTAAAACAAATTTAAACTTTAATTCAAAATCTGAACAAAAATAAAGTTAAATGAAGAGTTATATCAAAATAAGTGTAAGTTAAATTGAAACAGTCATGTAAATAAATTATTATTAAATTTATTAGCTTTTAAGAGTTAAATTAAGCAAAATTTATGTTATTGATGTGTAAATATATCAAAAAAAAAAAATTTAAATTAATTTAAGAGAAAACTGTCTGCTTAAATAAAAAAAATTGTCAATGAACTAAGAATTTGTTTAAGGAAAAAATTAAATGTAAATTATTGTGACTCATATTAATGAAAAATAAGAAAAAAATTTCATTGAAAGCTAAGTTCTAAATAAAATTAAAGAAAAAAAATTAAGAAACAAATTTTGAGTGTGAAGTTTGTGTAGTTAAAAATTATTGAATCACTGTAACAAACTTCACATTCTCAATCAAAAATCAAATGATAAACCTAAATATGTTTGTGTATAATAAACTATAAAAAAAATCAATGTACATCCTAATTAATTATTATCTAAATATTATAAAACTATTATTTTTAGTTAGTATTTTCATAGAATTATATATTAAAATTAGGTAGCTATTGAACAAAATGATAAAAAAAATAATTGAAAAAAATTATAAAAAAATAGTTAGTCATTTGAAACAAATTTAATTCTGTGAAATTGCAATAACAGTTAAAAAAATTAAAGAACAAAAATAAAATAAAAAATGATTACAAACATAAAATTCATACATACATTGTAAGAGCTGTATTGTTTGTTAATTGAACAAATAAAATATATGTGATTTATTTAAACTTAAAAATGTGTGTTTTTATTTTATTTTTAATTTTTTTTTTACATTCGTTTCAATGTAAAATTAAATGAACATAACGAAATTTAAGATGAAAATAATTTAAATATCATGGCAATTGTGTTGGTTCACACATAGATGGCGCTCAATATTGTAAGATGATAAAAATGTGGTAAAACCGTTGAATTGCTTGTTAATTTTTTTTGTTGAATTTATTTATCTCGCAACGTTTACGAAAAACTTCGTCATTCATTTTCTACATTACCTAATTTGATGCAACATAATTAGATGCAACATAATTAGATGCAACATAATTAGATGCAACATAATTAGATTGCAACATAATTAGATTGCAACATAATTAGTATGTAACGTAATTAAATGCAACGTAATTAGGTTGCAACATAATTAGATGCAACATAATTAGATTGCAACATAATTACATGCAACATAATTAGATGCAACATAATTAGATGCAACATAATTAGATGCAACATAATTAGATGCAACATAATTAGATGCAACATAATTAGATTACAACATAATTAGATTGCAACATAATTAGATTGCAACATAATTAGTATGTAACGTAATTAAATGCAACGTAATTAGGTTGCAACATAATGAAATGGAACATAATTAGATTGCAACATGATAAAATGTAACATAATTAAATGCAACATGATAAAATGTAACATAATTAGTTTGAAACATAAAAAGATGCAACATAATTAGATTGCAACATAATTAGATGCAACATAATTAGATGCAACATAATTAGATCCAACATAATTAGATTGCAATTTAATTAGATTGCAACATTATTAGAAGCAACATAATTTGATGCAACATAATTAGATTGCAACATAATTAGATGCAACATAATTAGACGCAACATTATTAGATGCAACATTATTAGATGCAACATTATTAGATGCAACATAAGTAGTTTAAAAGATAATTAAATGAAACATAATTAGCTTGCAACATAAAATTAGCTTGCAACATAATTAGGTTGCAACATAATCAGATGCAACATAATTAGCATGCTACATAATTAGCATGCTAAGCCAGCTACATGGTGTCCGATTTATGCTACAATGTGCTCGATTTACGTTGCATGGTGCTCACTTTGGTTGGACTCTATAAAGCATAAATCGGACACCATGCAACATAAAATGAGCACCATGCAACATAAATCTGGCACGATGTAGCATAAACCGAGCACCATGCAGCATTAATCGGACACCATGTAGCTGGCTTAGCATGCTAATTATGTTGCATCTAATTATGTTGCATCTAAGAATCGGAAATGACCAGGATAAACGTGCACAAACAGTATTTTAATGAATAAAACACCAAATTTAAGATTTTATTATAAAATATTGTTTCACTTTTATTATTTTTCTCAATTTATTTTGTCTAAACTTTTATTTATAATTATTATTATTATTGTTATTAAAGTATTAGTTTCACTGAAGTATATTGAAATTTTTTTTAATTTTTTTCGTTACAATATTAAACCTACATTTTCTTTATGATAAATTGATTTTTTTTTTGTTTTTTTTTCTAATCATTAAATTTCGAATTCGTATTATTTTCATTATTTACAACTCAAATATTTTTTTTTTATTCAAACGATGTATCAAATTTTATTTTGCATTTTAATTTCGTAACTTATGATATATTTTGTTCATTTAAAGATTTAATTTTAACAGTTTTTTGTCTATTACACGTTTTAATTGAAAAAAAATGAGATAAACATGATTTTTATTTAAATATTTGCTTATTGTTATAATTTTTTTTTTCCATTTTATTATTAAATGCATTCAATACGATACAATTTTTTTGTTATTTGTTGTAATAGAAAATTTTAAAAAGTATTTTTTTGTTTAATTTAATTCAAATTTCATTTATTTTATTTTTATTAGTCGCCGTCATCTAATTTTAAATAAAATTATCATTATTTTTATTACATTTGAAAAAAAAAATTAAAATGAACACTGGACTTGATTTCATGATTTCTTATGATAAAATGAAAATTAATGTTAAATATAAAAATATTTTAATTATAATTAAAAATTAGGAAGCTGCCTATGATTTTAATTTTAATATTAAATTCCATTAAAAAACTTATAAATGAGTAAGTAAATGTTTGATTATGGCAAAAAATTAAGCATTACATTTAAAAAAAAATTATAATTATGCAAAAAATTATTACACTTAATTCTTAATTTTAAATTTAATGTGAAATATTTACAAGGAAGTTTTATTTTTTTTTAATTTTATCATACAATAGATTTACAATGATTTTTTTCATTTTGATTATAGTTTTTGAAAAAAAAATTATCAGACTCAATGAAAATGACTTAGAAATTGTTCTTAATTTTTTTTTGATTTTAATTTTTTTTTAGTTTTGATGAAAAATGATTATTTAAATTAAATTAAATGACAATTTTGATTCTATTTTTAATTTATTTTAATATTTTTTACAACTAATAATACTTTTCTTATTGAATTTTATTATAATCATGATAAAAAAATAAAAATCATTATTTGTTTTTACATGTAAATTAAAAAATATTCGATTAAATGAATTTTTTTAATGTAAATAATAATTTTTTCCGTTAAATTTACAATTAAGTTGATTCTATTTCCAGCTGATAGATGTCAAACCTCCGTTTGTTGAACATTATTGTTAAATTTTACAGATTTTTTTCCACTTTTACTACTGCTACTGCTGTTAGTTGAATTTTTACTTGTGTTAAGTGATGATTTGAGTGGCGGCTGATATTGTTGTTTATTTTGTTGCTCTTGTTCATACTCTGAATCATCAATTTCACATAAATGCGTTGATATGTCACTGTTTGATCCGATATTGTGTCCTAATAGGGAACTATTTTCACCTGTTTCAATTAAAATTAAAATTATTTAACAAAATGCGATGATTTCAAGTCAAAGAAAATTACCTCCATTACCTAACATTAAATCAATATCATTTCCATCACGACGATTCCTTCGTTTGCCATGCGATGGAAAACCATATGGTGGAATATCTTCATCATCTGATTCGATAATTTGATGTGGTCCAATGTCCAACCCGTTTATTTGTCTTTGACGTTGAGAGGAATTTCCGGCGTCAGTCAATGGAACATTCTCACCATCCGTCTCGCTAGGAATGTATTTGGGTAGGTAACTGTTGGGATGGCGCAAATAACTGTCAGCTGTTAAATTGGGAGAAAAAATTTTATCAATTTTATCGTTTTTTTAATTTAAGAATTTAAGAAAATAGAATACACGTGAAATTACGACAGACACAGATAAAATTTAGGACTTACGTGTATTTATTTGTAAAGGCACTAATTTTGAGGAAATTCAGTTCGAAAAAAAGAGGATTTCAGTTAAGATTAATTTAAAAAAGGAATTTCGATTGAAACCTTACCTGTATTGAATCGATAATCCTCGCTACCACTATCCAAAACCCCGATACTTGAAGCAGTATCATTTGGAAATCCTAATGAAAGTGGTTGCTCACTCTGATCACATTCCGAATCCTCCACATATTCGGACTCATCTTCATTCAATGTTTCAATATCACGTGCGGGATCAACAGGACCCATATCTTGAAAGAAAATAATCATTAAAAATTTTGTTTTGTTATGAAATTTTTCGATTTCAACACATACTTGGAGGTAAAAGACTAGTTGTGTGTTGATGATGGTGATGATGATGCAAATGCGAGTCATTACTTTCCTGACTATGAAAACTAGATGAATCAGGTATTTCACTACCAGGCACTTCAGTTATATTGGGCAATGTATTGTGACCGAATTCGTAACAATCCCAATGATATGCACCTTGCGTCACGTTGGGTGGGTCTTCAAAACCAGGAGGAACTAATGGCGTATTATTGTAGGGTGATTGCATTGTCATTAATCTACCAGGCAAAATTCCGGATGATTTTATGGTTGATCTATTGCTACCGGTCTCAGGAACTGGACTTATGCGTTTAAGATCTAATTGAAATGAAATGGAATGAAAACTAACATTTTCCTTTTAATATGAATTTAAACTCACCATTATTTATCTTATTATCAGCAAAAGTTTGCAATTGCATTCCCTCAGACCACTTCTGCTTGTGCATCGACTCACTATCACTTGAAGTGTTACCACAATTGATGTTTGGATTCAATCGATTCAATTTCCTGTATTCTGGTGGGACTTTTTCCAATTCATCTCCAGCTGATCCATACAAATTGTTGTATTGCAACACAGCATTATACGAATGCTCGTTATTAGAACTTGCCGTATACGAAACTGGTCTTTGTTGACATTCACCTCGTTGAATTATCTCTAAATTACTCATTTTTGAGCCACGCTTGTACTGTTCCGGTGGAACATTTGTCACGAGATTATCTTTAAGTGTGTCATTATTTTTTCCATTTGTATGTTCATTTGTTCGACGTTTCTTGCAAAAACGGCATGTGACAAGAAATATACAGAGACTCAATAGAAATCCGATTGATCCAATTCCTGCCATTATATATTCCCATCGTACATTTCTCAATTTCGATGTAATTGAATTGGAATACAGTGGATCACCACAACTAGCACCTGTCATTGTTTCAGGACAAATGCAACGGAAACTTCCTGGCTCATTGATGCAAGTTGCTCCATTTCCACAGGGTTGTCGTTCACATTCATCTACGTCAATGTCACAAGTTGGACCCATGTAACCTCGACACATGCACATTGGACCATCGTCACTTTCTTCGCATACGCCTCCGTTGCGACATGGGTTTGGAAGACAGAAACGACCATAATCACATCGTTTTCCTGTCATGCGTGTAGGACAATCACATGTGTAATTTCCTCCAATTTCAGCACGACATTTACCGCCATAGAGACAAGGCGATGATGCACATGGATCAAGGTCTTCCTTGCAAAATGGTCCAGTGAATCTACTGTGACAAATACATTCAAAATTACCACCACCAAGATCTTTGCATGTTCCACCATTGTGACATGGCTGTGTACCACAAACTCCCATTGGAATTAAAACTGTAGCAGCGTCACAACTAAACTCAACATTTGCAAAGCGTTTCAATACAGCTACAGAGCTTGCCCCTGTTTGCTGAAGTGGAACTGGAATTTTTGACAAGCGAATATCATCCATGCATCCAACATAACCCTTTTGAATGTCTTCAAAACCCAGCACACTTGGATGTGATCTCACTTCAGCTCCAAAATAAATATCAGCAGTTTGTAAATTCAAGACGCCATTAACACCAGGAGCACTTCCTTGGGCCACATGATTTCCATCAACTGTCAATCTGGCACTGTTTCCTTCACGATCAAGTTTTATTTCGTGCCATTGACCATCAGCGGCGAAAATGCTGCTTACACTTACTAAACCTTCACCTGAGCCCAAATCAAAACGGTATTGAATGACACCATTCACAACTTCAAGGATATTGTAATCAATTCGACCTGCAGCATACATGATATTTCCAGTTGGTTGAACAGTTCTGATCTTCAAACTCAAATTCAATTGATCTTCCAGATTCTTTTTTGCCAGCATCTTTTCAATGCGATATTGAGCATAACTTTTGCCACTAAACGACACGGGATTGCGTGGATTGTAACACGTCTCATCGTTACATCGATGAATATCTTTATCACAATTAGGACCAGCAAAGCCCTCAGGACATGCACAATGATATCCCTGATCCGATGAATCGGGAACACAAACCTTGTAATTTGGACATGGTGATTTTGAGCATTCATTCACTGCATGTTGGCACTTATCACCACCATAACCTTCCTTGCAATCACATTCCGGTTTGATGACATGACGAGCGGAAACGAAACTCGTAACATCTGTTGCGATTGTGTCAACTAAGCTTGTATTAAGTACAATTTTATCAATGCAAGAGCCGTGAACACAAAAATTGGCTTGACATTTAGTTTTCACTACTTCGTCGACTTTTAATTTGGTTGCTTCTTCAATTTCAGGCTCGTGATCAATGATTGCTTTACGTAAATCGTTTGCACTGATAAACCCGCTCGCATTACCCAATGAATTGTATTTTCGTACTGTAAATACCACATCAAGGTCATGTCTCGCTCCTCGCTTATATCGAATTTGATTAATGTCATCTGATACTGGTTGAACTGAAATTATCACAACATCCTTTAACTTTGATCCAACTGCATTCCTTATTGCTCTGATGAATCCCTTTCGATTACTTAAAATAAATTCCTCGGGACTCACTTTATTAAATCGAATTACAACGGCACTTGATAACATTTCTTCTGTGATAAGTTCGACATTTATCTTAACAATGACTGGTGATGTGAATTTTCCGTCGGATACTGTCACATTTACACGATAATCACCTACATCTAATCTCGGAAGGGCAAATAACGTTCCATCTTCCTTTGAGATGTTGAATAAACTTGCTGGGTCATACAGGACACCAGCAGTTGGCACTAGTGCATATGTGAGGATATCATATTGATCTTGATCTGTTGCAAAAACTCGTCCAATTTTGCCGCCAGGAAATTCATCTCTAAATGAATTGATTGAAATTTCAAGGGGAGTAATCATTGGAGGATATTGCGATTCTTCGATTACTTTGATTAGCACCCAGGCATCTGAATACAGTGGTGGTGTTCCGTTATCAAAGACTCTCACTTGAACTTTATACGTATCCTTAACCTTGTGATTGAATTTCGCCGAAGTTCTCAAAATTCCATCTTGTTCAATGCGGAATGCGCCATGTTCGTTTCCAGATCTAAAATCAAATGTGTATGGTGCTGCATTGGGAACTGTATCAGCATCGGTGATTTCAAATTTGAGCAGTGTATGTCCAATGGGTTTATCTTCCTGGACAACTGCTGTATAGTTATTTTCTGTAAATACCGGTGGATTGTCATTTGCATCGGAAATCTCGATATTGACAAGAACAAAACTTGAGAGAGGTGGCAAACCGTAATCTCTCGCTTCAACTTCAAGCACATAATTTGACATCATTTCACGATCCAAACCAGCTGCAACAGAAATGTAACCAGTGTCAGGTTCAATGAAGAATTGACCTTGGCGATCACCACGTTCAATTCGATACATGATTCGACCATTATCGCCAGAATCGAGATCACTTGCACGCACTTGAAGGATTTTATCACCCAATTGTGCATCTTCTCGTATTCTGGCTGTATATGAATTTTGCGAGAAAACTGGAGCATTATCATTGCTATCTGATACACTTATATTCAAGGTTGCAAGTGTACTTAGCGGTGGTGTTCCACCATCTACTGCTTGTATTGTCAAGAAATAGTCTTTGGCACGCTCATAATCAAGCATCTCTGCCAGGGTTAAGGCACCCGTTTTATTGTGAATTGCAAACTTTTTATGCTCATTTCCACCAATAATTGAATATGTAATTTCTGCATTGATTCCCGTATCCTTTGACGTTGCATGGACTTTAAGGATTTCATGGCCAATCGGACTTGATTCCTCAACATTTCCAAAATAGTGCTTGGAATTGAATTCCGGTGGATTATCATTGATGTCTTGTACATTTACAATGAGATATGCTGAGGATGATAATGGAGGACTTCCCAAATCTGTGGCCTTCACTGATAAATTGTACATTGCTTTCGATTCACGATCAAGCGGTTTTGCCAAGGTAACGATGCCCGAATCATGTGCTATCTTGAAATGACCGTTAAATGAATCAATAAACGAATATTTCAATTTTCTATTGATTCCAACATCTTTATCTGTTGCATGGATTTTTGTGACAAGAGTTCCGATCTCAACGTCTTCTGGCAATGCAACGCTATATGTTTTGAGTGAAAATTCTGGTGCATTATCGTTGATATCCAACACCGTTAATTCAATTTCAGATGAGCACTCCCATCCCGGATGATCTTTGTCCTGAACATGAGCTTTCAAGATAAACTTTGAATGGGTTTCACGGTCAAGTTGACGCGCTGTTTTGAGAATTCCTGACTCCTTGTCAAGTGTAAATTCTTCAGCTCCTGTTCCGGTCAAGTAGTAGCGCAATCGACTATTTTCCGGTTCATCGAAATCGACTGCTTCAAGTTGCAATATAAATGTACCAGGATTGATTCCTTCACTGATTGTCTTGCGATAACGATATTTGAGACAATATGGTGGATTATCATTGGCATCAAGGACTTTAATCGTTATATTTGTCATTGCAGTGAATTTGCCATCTGTGACAATGACACCCAAATCATATGATGGAATACTTTCACGATCAAGGGATTTCACTACATAAACTTCTCCGGTATGACGGATTTGGAATT
The DNA here is from genome assembly GCA_900002565.1 of Culicoides sonorensis. NCBI lineage: Eukaryota > Metazoa > Arthropoda > Insecta > Diptera > Ceratopogonidae > Culicoides > Culicoides sonorensis. Next base: position 39,483 of record LN483468.1, on the reverse strand, counting down.
GAGATAACGGATCTCCTGAAATAATGTAATATTCAGTTGGTGTTGTGAGATCTAAATCCTTATCGGTTGTTGCAATTTGTGTGACGACAGTTCCCGGAAGAGCTTCTTCACTCACATTCGCGTAATAATGTGATTCCTTAAACACTGGAGGACAATCATTGTAATCCTTTAACCTTATAATCACATTTGTGCGTGAACTGTGTTTAGGTTGCCCGTTATCTGTGCCGATAATTTGAAATTTGTAATCACCACGCTTTTCCTTATCCAATGGCACTAATGTTGTGACCCATCCTGTATATGCATCGATATCAAAAATATTTATCACTTCTCCAGCTTCATTTGAAATTGAATAGCGAATATCTCCATTTGAACCACTATCTGCATCGCGAGCCGATATTTTCATAATTGACGTTCCTTTTTCAATGTTCTCGGCAAGACTTAAACTGTATGGATTACTTTCAAATATCGGTGCATTATCATTTTCATCTTGAACTTGCAGAATTATTTCGGTTACTGCAGTTAACGATGGACTGGCATCAGTTTCCGCCAAAATTGCAATTAAATGGTGATCTTTTGTTTCTCGATCCAAAGTTTTGGCAAGTCGAAGTTCACCACCGTCATTTATCGAAAATTGGGGATCTTCAATGTCACCCGACAAAATACTGTATTTGACGGTTAAATTGTTGATTAAGTTAAGTTTTGCAATGATGGTGCCGGGTGGTGAGTGTTCCGATAAGAAAAGTTGTTTTTCCTTCTTTTCAAATACAGGGGCGACATCTGATGGTGACATGATAAAAACTTCAACTGGGACATCTTTGTGAAGGGATGGATTGCCACCGTCGTATGCTCTTACAAAGAATTGATACATTTGATTTTCTAGTAAAATTGAAATTAAAATGAAATTATTAAAAAATATTTTTAAATGAAATTGAACATACCAAATTCAGCAGCATCCTTAATCAAAAATATTCCACCTGTATTTTCATTGATGCCAAACAATTCCTTCACTCCCTTATTCTGTGAATCATAAATCGTGTACTTGATTGCAGAATTTTGATTATCATCCAAATCTGTCGCTTTGAGCTGTTAAATGTAATAAGAAAAAAAAATGTGTAAGTAACACGTACAAATATTTAAATATTTCCATTTAATACGAAAGAAATACCTTTAAGAATGTTGTATTAATCGTTAAATTGCCATGAATTGATGCCTTATACTCTCGCAATTGAAATTCTGGTTCATTATCATTCTCATCACCAATATGAACTTTAACAATCGTGAAACCAGATCGACCACCACCGTCTGTTGCGATTATTGGTATTTCATACAACTGTGAATACAATGTGAAAAGAAAATTCATTTTTGTTTAAAGTAAGTCATCATTTGAATATAAATTACCTTTTTAAATTCACGATCTAATTTGACTTTTGTCACAATTTCACCCTTTTCCTTATCAATTGCGAAAAATTCCTGCATTTCATCCGAGAAAATGGCATATGTGATTTTACCATAGTCACCAAAATCCTCATCTTCAGCTTTCACAGTAAGCACCAATCTACCTGACAATTGATTCTCATTGACTTTTACATCATACACCATATGATTAAATTTCGGATTATGTAAATTAGCTGGAAGGATATTAATTTTGACACGTGTAAAACTTGTATAAACTCCATCTGTCACAGACACATTCAATATTGTTTGTCGTTTATCAGCAAAATTTTGCATATTTGTGAGTGTGATAATGCCAGTTTTTGCATCGATATTGTATGTTTGTTGATCGTTGCCCTGAGCAATGGTATATGTGAGTTTGTCATGGTCAATGTAATCAGGATCACTTGCTGAAACGACAGTTACAAATTGGCCGCGTGTTGCATGTTCTGATAACCCACAACTGTATGAGGGTTGTTCAAATTTCGGTGGATTGTCGTTCATATCCAGGACTGTCACCCAAACATGAGCAGTGGAACTAAGACTTGGCACTCCCTTATCACTGGCAATTACTGTGAAATGATGTGCCGGAAGACGCTCGTGATCCAGTTGTTTCTTCAAATAAATAATGCCATCACTTGGATCAATGTGGAAAAAGTCAGACGAATTTTTGGTATCAGTTTGAAGACTATAAGTAATCATTTGATTGATACCCGTATCGTTATCATGCGCCACAACCTGGAGAATTGGTGATGCAAATCTGAAAATGAAAATTTTAAATTAATATAAATTCAAATAAAATCTTGATCATAATTTACCTTGATGTTGTTTCAGATACCGACACATTATACATATCTTTTTCAATTTCCGGTGGACAATCATTCACATCTTGGACAGTCACCGAAACAGGCACCTCTGCTGATACACCAGACACACTGTCTGTTGCCCGTATAATTAGCTCATAATTTTGCTTTGTCTCGTAATCAAGCTCATCAACCACATAAATTGCACCTATAAAATTCATTTTTTAATCTCATTATCATTGTTATTTTAAAAGTAATTATCATTCATATAAATATTGAACAAGTACAAGGATGATGATGATGATAATTATAAACATAAAATCTATGTTTTTGGTGCATTTTTAATTTATTTTCAACATAATAATAACATGCCAGATGTGTTCCTTTTGTTATATGTGTATCGCGTGCATCAATAATAATGATAATAATTATATCACAGTTCCATGTGACTAAAATGAGTGAATTAATGCCATGCTTAAATAAAAATGAAATTATAACTAAATTTTGCATTTGCAATGAAGGATGATAAACAATGTATATTTTTGTTGCAGATAGTGATGGTTTTGGCGATATGAGTAAAGAAATAATTAATTTTAATATAATTTTTCTATTATTAAAAAATAATATTTTAAAACCTTGTTGAAATTTCCTACGAACTAAAAAAGGGCTACTATTATTTTAAGGCGACGCCTTTAAAAATTTCAGGCATTTTAAGGCATAACCTTTTTTCTTTGACCCGAGTCTTAGGATATTCCTTAAAAACTGCGTACTTTTGGGCGGGAAAATCCCGATTTGAAAAAGTCGTTGATGAGTCAATTCAGAATCAAAAATTACAGCGTCTTGTATTTGAGTTTTCGATTGGACCCTCCAGAGAGCGCTTACAGGACTTTTTGTTAAATGAAGATTAAATTTTAGACTTTCCTGAAAAATTTTCCAAGGAAAAAGTCGTTGAAGAGTATGCAGATCGATAGGGAATCAAAATTTACGGCGTCTTGTATCTGGGTTTTTTGATTGGACACTCCAGAGGGTGCTGGGAGCTAATTTTGTGATTTACACAAAGAAAAAAGTTGAAAAACAGTGTAAAAAATAAAAAGTCAGGTCGTTGATGACACTGCGAGGGTGTCGAGTAGGGTCCTGGGGGTCCGAAAAATCCCTCCTCGAGGCTGAGAAAGTGGTAAATGAGGTCATTGATAACTCCAGTCTAGTAAAAATAGAATAGTTTTTAACTATCCCGCTTTTTGCTTTCAAATCCCGATTTTTTATTTCACTAGTCCCGATTTTTTCATCAAAAGTACCTGGTATGTCTATTAAAAAGGGTAGTAAAAAATACCCTTTTTTTATTTTTTTTGTATTCACGCTCATTTATGCCTTTAAAATTCGACGTCTCGGTGTTAATCGAAAAAGCTTTCGAGATATATCGATTTTCTTTCGATTGCAATGATTTCTACGAAAAAATAGTAAAAAATGAAAGCTCTGATAAATTTAAAGTCAGGTAGGAAATTTTCAAAGGAAATTAATGTGAGGCGTTGCCTTTTAAATTCATAGGTAAATATTTTTGAATTTGTAGGAAATTTCAGCACGGTTCCATTTCATTAAATTTGCTTATGATTAAATTTAATTTCATTTGATACTCCTTCGAGACACACAGGCCCGAAAAACTAACAACTGAAATTCAACACCATAATCCTTAAAATAGTGAATTAAATGACAAAAAAATCCTCTTTTGTGCGCATAACATTCAAAAAAACAAAAATAGTAATGATTTCATGCCAAAATGTAAATTTATTTTCATGCTCATAACAATTTTTATTGAGTTGAAAACATTTATTTATTTTTTTCAATTTTATTTACATTCACATTTTGTTTAAAAACATTTAAAATCGAATTTGAAAAGCAAAATTATAACAAAACCAAAAAAAAAAAATTGCAAATGATAACTAAACAAATGCAAATGAAACATGTGAAAATGTAAATTGTGCCACATTTATAAAAAATAAAAAAAAAGAATGAAAACACACAATTTTTTTTTCATGTATGAATGAATTTTCATGAAATGCAAAAATAACAATAAAAATAATAATAATAAAAAAAATTAAATAAATACAACAATTTGTGTTCAAAAAATAGTTTTTATCAATATTAAATTTGTGTATGTGTGTGTGTGTGTATGAATGAAGAAGTAAAGTAAACTATAATAATAAATAAAGTGAATAAATGCAGTTTTTTTCTCTTTTTTTTGTTTGTTGCTTAAATCTACACATTTATTATTATTTTTCTAAAGCAAATATATGATCAATTATTTTATATATTGTGTGTGTGTGTGTGTGTACATGAAAATGTGAGCCATAAACAAACATTTATAATAATATATGATGACAACATAACAAAAAAAATGACTATGACAGAACAAATATTCATTGATTTTTTTTTTCTTGTTATTTTATACTCACATGGACCATTTGTAGTGTCCGGAGCTGCATGAATTATTGAATAAAAAAACAAACATAAAAAAAACGTAAGCAACGAAGAAAAATATTTTTATAATTTTCTATGATCGTAAATAATTTGTTTGAACATGATGATTGTAAATTTTTCAATTTTATATGACAATACAATGAAATGAAGAATGAGAAAAATATTCAAGAAATTTTTTGAAGATTGAACGAAATTGGAATAACCAGTCGCCTCCATTATTGAAATAAAAATTTTGCGATAACAGTTAAGACAGGTGTGTTAAGGAAAAAAAAATATTAATAGAAAATCCTGACAAACAGAAAATTTTCGTTTAATTTTAAGTAAAACGATTTCATTTGCAATAAATTTGAGAGAAATACGAATAAAGGCAAAAATTAACATAAAATGTACTCATATGTAGCTTTCCATTCTAAAGTGAGTGCTTATCACAAGATTTTTATAAAATTTTCTTTTTATTTTGCCAATTTGACTACACTATGGCCTATGGTTCATCAAAAAATATGGAACCTTTGATCTACGAAAACTTTTGTATCTGCCTTAAAAACTGGAAAACAAGGGTTTTTTTTATTTTTTTATCCTTCATTTAAAAAATGCAAAAGTGGCCAGTTTTGTATGAAATAAGTATGATATTTGTTCTTGAAAGTTGTAGATAATAGTTTTGAGAAAAAAGTTTTTATATACTATTTTTCATGTTTTCATACAAAAAAATACATTTTTTGTCAAAAAACAATTTGTTGAAAATCTAATAACATAAATTTTAGGTTTTATCTAATAAAATCATAATGTTTTCAATGTATTTTGACGAAAAATCGATTTTTTTGTATGAAACCATGTAAAAATGCAAATAAAAAGTTTTTTTAGCAAATCATTTGCTACAACTTTCAAGAATAAACATCATACTTATTTCATACAAAACCCTGTCATTTTTTGCATTTTTGAGTTGAAGAATAAAAAAAAAAATTGAAACCCTTGTTTTTCAGTTTTTAGGGCAGATCCAAAAAAGTTTCGTAGAACATAAGTTTCATATTTTTTTTTTGTGTACTCATACAGACACTTGTGATTCGCAGTCACTTTAGAATGAAAGGCCACTTGTATGAACAATGGTGGGACCCTTTTTTTGTAGCCACTGCAATGAGATGGTGTGAATTGTAAATCACTTTAAAAAGAGCCAATCATTTTACATTCAGATCCTTATCTGGCCGGATCCTCTACTCAATAGGTTTGAGCTCAGTTTTTTTTTCAAATCAGTATTCCTTATTTTTCTCTTTTTAGTGCGTTTCTTTCACCTAAAAAATATTTTTAAAAATTTTTGTTTTCTCTTTTTCTTTCAACATATTATTAAAATTTCTTCTTAATGAATTGCAAAAAAAGTAATAAAATAATGTGTGGTGAACCCACTTCTCATATTCATTGTTAAAATGTTTTTTTTTTCCTTGTTCAAATTCAATATTCAAACAAAGCAAAATAATGTGATCTCATCATGCAACAGGAAATGAAAAACAAAAAATGCGAGTCATCATGACACTTTGCAGAGAAAATTTACAAAGTCAATGTGCTTTAGTTTAAGGTTTAAGGTAACCAAAAATTGGTTGGGCCTTCTTATTTTTCGTATAGGTAAAGTATTCAATCAGACCAAAATCAGGTCATTAAATCACTTTTTGAACGGTTTCACATTTTTTTTTCTTGTATTTATGTTACATTTTTTTTGGTAAAGTGGCTTAATGTTGAAAGTTTTGAATTGAAATGAAATGAATGAAAACACATTTTGAAAAGTCATGACCAAACTTCACACAGAATTTTCATTTCATTTTAAGAGTGATGATGATTTAAATGTAAATTGAGGGAAAAATTATCAATATTTCCATTTAATTATGTTAATATTCGTTTAATAAAAAAGGTAAGTTATGATATTTGCTGTACGAAATATTATCATTTAAATAAATAATGGAGACGACTGGTTTTTTTCATTGTCATTTTCTTGTAATGATTCAAAATTAAAATTAGTCATTTTATCCTGATTTCAATTTTAATTCATAAAACGAAAATATATTTTTCCTTTCCAGATTTTAACAATAAAGTTTCCTTTTAGTTTATTTTACTTTCATTTCAACCAAACAAATAAAAACAGCACACAAAAAATAAATAAAACTTAAAAAGGAAATAATCAGAAAAATACATAAAAGCTGAACAAAGACGTTGAGATGCAATTTTTATCTATTTTATATGGAAAAAGTTAAAATATTCAAAAAAAAAACAAAACACACAAAAAAAATGTAGAAGGAAAATTTGCAACATAAACGCCTCGAGGATTTACGACTTGAAATGCTATTATCGTTTCTTACATCGCATATACACACAGACAGAGTTTGGTTGCAGTTGCTTCGCTATTTTTCTTGTTAGTAAATGAATAAATAGCTTGTATTTGTGTGTTATTATTACTCGAATAACAGAACACAGAGACACAATTCAAACAGACACACACACAAAAAAGAGTGTATGCGGTACAAATTTTTACTGTTTTGTTAAATTTAAGTAAAAGTTTTTCTTTTATTATTTTGCCTCTATTATTTTAACAAGAATGAGAAGATGAAAAAAAAATCCCTTGAAATTTTATTTTAAAGTCGGGATAATGATACTAAATGTTAATTCATTTTAGTTTTTTTTCTCTATTATATTTGTTGCAGTTAAAGTTGAAGTTAAAGTGAATTGTATTTTATATTAATTTTTTAACATTTCATTACATTTTTATATGAATTTCACTGAAAATCATTTGAATTGTGTGATTTTCTCAGAAAAAATATCTCATTTCTAGTATGCATTGAAAAGAAGCCGTGTTGAAGTTTCCTTCAATTTCAAGGCAACGCTTACATAAATTTTCCTTTTAAATCAATTTTTACGGTTATCTGCTTCTACTTTAAGATTTTCTACTATTTTTTAATTGAAATCATGCCAATCGCTAGAAAATAACGATATCTGTACAGCTTTTTCAAATTACATCGATATGACGAATAATTCATGTATTTTTTTAACGTAAAGCATGATTCCGACGAAATATTGGTAGAAAATGAAAAAGCAGATACGATTCAATGACAAGAGAGAATTTAAAGGATTTTTTTTAAAGCGACGCCTTAAAAATTGGAAGGAAATTTCTCAAACCGTTGATTTTTTCGCGCGTATGGAATTTCATATACGTGATCTAAGTTAATTATTTTTAAAGCAACGACTTAAAAATTGTAAGGAAATATCAACACGGTTAATTATGAGCCTTTCTGAATCTGTTTCCCTGGAAATGTTTATTTGTGTAATTTCATATTTTGATATTTTTTTTTGTTAACGTGTTTGCCTGTAAATTTCATTGGCTATCGTTTTTTGCACACCTTATTTTAAATTTTGCACCCCTAATTTTAACACATGCACACCTAATTTAAAAAAACCTCACACCTAAACATTAATGGCTCACTCCTAAAAATTCACATCTCACGCTTAACTTTTAAGTTTTTCACACCTAACTTTAACATTTGCATCCTTATTTTATACCTTTCACACTTATTTTTTATACTTTCACACCTATCAATTTTGAAAATCACCCCTAAAAATAATTAAAAATGTTCACCTAAAATTTATATCTTTCACACTTATTTTTAATCCTTTCACACCTAAAAATTAAATGAAAAATCACACCTAATTTGAATTTTTTCACACTTAACTTTTAAGCAAAACACACTTATTTTTTCAAATTTCACCCTTAAAATTAAATTAAAAATCACATCTAATTTTAATTTTCTCACACTTAACATTTATGTAAGACACACTTAATTTTAAAATTTTCACTCTTAAAATTAAATAAAAATCACACCATATTTTAATTTTCTCACACTTTTTTTTTTTATTTTTCACACTTTTATAAATTTTTAATAATAAAAATGTAATTGTTAAAACATATAAAATTGGAAAAAAAACCCAAAGAACATGTCTTTGAAACATACACCTAAAATGTTGTTTTGTTCATTAAAATGCTTAATTTAATAAACGAAAAATAATTTCAAATATTTACTAGAATACTGAATAACAAAAAAGTAAAACTGAAACTAATGGCAAATCCTTTTACAGCATATTATGATTCATAACAATATAAATTCTTACTCAATCAACGTTTGTTTAACACAATGTATGAAACTTTGAAACATAAATTAGGAGAGTTAAGTATGACAAACTTAAAATTATAATTTTTTAAATTAATATAGAACTTTTTAATGTAATGATGAAAGAAGAAAATATTTTTGTTTATTGTTGACAAAATTTATTTACTTATGGAGTTAATTTTTTTTACTATCCATGATATTTCTTTCCTACGGATCCTACTGGATCTTATTTAGATCTCGTATATCGTAAATTGAAAACACCAGCAAATTTTTTTTTCGATTTTTGAATTTTTTACTAAAATAGACTTTTTTTTACAATTTTTATGGTTACCGATATGAAGAAATGATAAATATATGAGATAGATGACTAAACACAAATTGTGAAAATTAATATTTTAGAGCGCGTCATTTTGAAACTTTAATAAAGTAAAATTTAATGCATACCAAACATTTGAGTAATGCAAGGCACTTGTATGAATCAGTAGAAGTATGAGTGTACCATACTGTTTGGTTTGCATCAATTTCTTATTATTTGTATTTAAAAATAACAATTTTCGCTCTATAATTCAATTAAGTTTACAAATAATAATATGTTGTATAAGACTCTTAAAGATATCTTTCTGCTTTTTCCAAAACAAAGATTTTTTCTATGAAATGTATTTCTCAAAATATCACATTAAAAAAAATTAAATTCTGTAGTAAAAAGTTTAAAAACTTGTAGTAGAAAAATAGTACGGCAACACTTTGCCGTGATTTTGAGTGAGTTTTGAGAAAGGCAAATACATGATTGCTAGAAAACTTTAAAATTTTGTAAGAAAACATCGAAAACAATATTTGAAAAAGTTGCTTTATTGTTCAAAATATTAATTTTTTCAGAAAAAAAGGAAAAAAGTATTTGCCATTCTCAAAATGACTCAACTTAATTTGAGTCGTTTTTTTGATGACATTATATAAATTACTTTAGCGCAAAACAAATATTTGGGGTTAATTTTTATGTTTGCAAAAAGGGTAACCATAAATGGATCAAAAAATTCAAACAAAGTTTAAGGAAAAACAAAGGAAAATTTAAAAAATTATTTAAAAAACTAGAAGCGATGTAGACTTTTTTCGAACGCCAACATTTTTTTTTATTTTTGTATGTACTTTTAAACTGTAAAAGGATTTGCTTATTTTGTTATTCAGTATTCTAGTAAATATTTGAAATTATTTTTCGTTTATTAAATTAAGCATTTTAATGAAAAAAACAACATTTCAGGTGTATGTTTCAAAGTCATGTTCTTTGGGATTTTTTTCCAATTTTATATTTTTTAACAATTAAATTTTTATTATTAAAAATTTATAAAATTGTGAAAAATAAAAAAAAATAGTGTGAGAAAATTAAAATATGGTGTGATTTTTAATTTAATTTTAAGAGTGAAAATTTTAAAATTAAGTGTGTTTTACATAAAATTTAAGTGTGAGAAAATAAAAATTAGGTGTGACTTTTAATTTAATTTTAAGGGTGAAATTTGAAAAAATAAGTGTGTTTTGCTTAAAAGTTAAGTGTGAAAAAATTCAAATTAGGTGTGATTTTTCATTTAATTTTTAGGTGTGAAAGTATGAAAAATAAGTGTGAAAGATATAAATTTTAGGTGAACATTTTTAATTATTTTTAGGGGTGATTTTCAAAATTGATAGGTGTGAAAGTATAAAAAATAAGTGTGAAAGGTATAAAATAAGGATGCAAATGTTAAAGTTAGGTGTGAAAAACTTAAAAGTTAAGCGTGAGATGTGAATTTTTAGGAGTGAGCCATTAATGTTTAGGTGTGAGGTTTTTTTAAATTAGGTGTGCATGTGTTAAAATTAGGGGTGCAAAATTAAAAATAAGGTGTGCAAAAAACTTATTCCAATTTCATTTAGCTCATGTCGAATAAACATTTTATTTAAATGAAAAAATAAAAAAAAAACAAACAAAAAGTTTTTTAATATTTCACTTTCAACGAAAAACGTTGTAAAGTAAAATGTACATTAAATTTCCAAAATATTATTTTATTTTATTTTACTAAATATTCTAAATAATTTTATTTTATTTTTTTGTAAACACCACAAAAAAGCGACACATTTTAATTAATTGTTTGTATGTTTATGTATGTGTATGTACGTGTGTGTGTGTATGTATGTAGGGAAACGTTATTTCATGTTTGCACCCTCTTTTTTGTCTAATTTTTTTCATTTCATATATTATTTAAAGTATGATGATTAGCTTTTCACATTTTAATTCTAATTAAAACGATGTCGTTCTCTAAATTGCAAATAAAAGTGATATGTGTGTGTGTACGTTCATGTTTGTATATTTTGGCATCATTATTGTCATCATTAGACTCATAGAGAACGAGATACTTGAGATTTTGTGTATATTTAAGTTTTATATTTCATTTTATGTTTAACCAAGCTGAGAATTGTCATGAGGGATTTTTTTCCATGTGTGTGTTGAAAAACGTTTCATGTGGGATCAAGATAAACATGAAAGTGTGTTTGTGTTTTTCGTTGAGTATGTTGGTTAATTTCACTTTCATTTAAAATTATTTAGAGGGGTTTTTTTTTCATTTCAAAAAGTAAATTTTAATTTGAATTTAAGATGAAAGAGATTTTTTTGGAACCACACTAATTATGGTTGATACATTACCTGTATTAAAATCAACCGCGAATTCTTCCAATTCATTTCCTTTAACGATGCTGTAGATGAGTTTCCGTCCAAGTGGACTTTCGGCTTGTATTGCAACAGATAATGGTGAGTGGAGTTCAATGTTTTCCGGTACAGTATCCGAATAAAATTGCTTATTGAATACAGGCATTGATTTGTCAATCACCTATGAAATGTGAATTCATATAAAAATATTTTTAAATTAAATTTAAATGAAATTTTTATTTTACCTTAACATGCACGTTGACATCTGTCGAACATGGCTGTATTCCGCCATCATATGCTGCAATTGTTAACTCATAATCCCGATTATGTCCTTCTAGCATTTGTTTCAATGAAATTTCACCACTTTTCCGATCGACTTTGAATAGCTCACCGTGTCCTTTTTTCATCTCATACCGCACTTCACCATTATCGTATGCATCCAAATCAATGGCATGCACTTTTGTGATGACAGATCCCTTGGGATCGTCCACTGACACAACAGCATAATACGGTAAATTCACAAATTGCGGACAATTATCATTGATATCCTGGATCGTTACATTGACAATGACATGTGCAACTCGTGGTTTCTCCCGATCTGGCATCTGTGAACGTGCTTCAACAATTAACTCATAATTGTCCAAGGTTTCACGATCAAATCTCTTTCCAGTTGTCTGGATAGCACCCGATGTCAATCCAATGCGAAACATGTCAGTTGGATTTAATATTCGAAATTCAATGTGTTCATTGAGATTCGCACCAAGCACATTTACAACGACAACATTGATGATTTTCGTTGAATTCTCGAAAATGGATGCTTCATAAATTGGTTTTTGGAATATCAATCCAGAATTTTCGGATGTTTCAACATTAATATTGACATATGCTACTTTCGAGAATTTCCCGTCTGAGACTCTGATATGCAATTTATAGAAGGCTTCAATTTTCTCGACATCTCTTGTTGTGATGACACCTGTCAAAGCATCAATTGCAAATGCTTCATCGCGATTACCTTCAATTATGTCATATCTCAGTGTTGTATTTGTACTATCTTGATCTGTGGCGTTAACTTGCAACACTGCAACATTTACGTAAGTTGGAAGGAGTAACGTAACATTATACTCCTTTTGACTGAATTGTGGTGCACAATCATTGACATCTTTTACCGTGATCTCAACACGTGCCGTTGTGTCAGACGATAAACTTGGCTTACCCATATCTGTTACTTTCACATGGAAATTAAAGAAGGGAATTTTTTCGTGATCCAAATACATCACTGTCTTTATTGCACCTGTAGTTGAATCTATATGGAAATATTTGCGTGGAAGCAATTCAACAATGTCATAATGTAACCATGCATTGTGACCTGAATCATCATCATAGGCTTTAATTACAAGAGGTCCAGCTGTTGAATTTGTCAATGAATTGACACGACCTTTGTACACTGTTGCAATTAAACTTCCGATTTGAGCTGATTCCAAAACCTCGCCTCTATAGATTTCTTGCTCAAAATATGGTGCATTATCATTGACATCCAAAATATGGACAATTACGTTACATGTAGCAGCTGCAGATGCCATGTTTGTTGCTCGGATTGTCATATTATAAAATTTGTATGTCTCGTAATCGAGCGTATCCTTAGTTGTGACAATCCCAGTTGAAGGATTGATGAAAAATCGATCATTTGTGTTACCATCAACAATTTCAAATAACAAAGATGACGTACTGCGAGCTTCAACCTGAGCCACATATGTACCAATAGGGACATTTTCGTAAATTTCAGCTGCTGGATCGTTGACAAGGAATCTTGGAGATGCATTGTCTGCCATATTTACCATGATATGAACTGGAATTTGCGATGAAAGTGGAGGTTTTCCATGATCAGTTGCTTTGACTTGTAACATGTACTCAGATAATGCACTCATGTCAAGTTCCTTTGCCACACTTATCACACCCATATTCGGATCAATATTGAAAACATTTCCAATATTTCCACTTACAATGGTGTATGTGATTCTTGCATTGTCACCAGCATCACGATCTGTTGCATAAATTTGTACAATACTTGAACCAATTGCAGCTGTTTCAAATACTTTGCCTTGCACAATTTTCGCTGTAAATTCAGGTGCATGATCATTGTGATCATGAACTGTGATGATGACCTTTGCATAGTTGCGTTTTGCGGGTGTTCCTTGATCTTTTACAATGACAATTAAAATGTGTTCCGCAATCAATTCACGATCCAATTTTTGTGTTGTCACAACACTGCCAGAAACTGAATCAACACGAAATAGTTTAAGGGAGGCAGGATCTCGAGCTGCGTGTAAGGTATAGAAAAGTTTTTTATCTTCATCGATATCAACTGCATAGAGTTTGAGAATTTCAGCGCCTTCCTCAATATTTTCCGATATATCAACTTGATACAATGGTTGAGAAAATTCCGGACGATGATCATTTATATCGAGGACTGTTACAAAAAGTTGGGTGTAAACTGTGTTAATTGAATCTGTGACACTTATCGTCAAATTATACTCTTTTTGAAGTTCCCAGTCGAGTTGTTTTGCTAGCAAGATGTTACCGTTATCACGTCCAATATAGAATTCATTGCGATCGTCGCCAGCTTTAAATTCAAATTGAATGTTATTTTAAAGTAAATTATATTAAAAGTTATTTCACTTACCTGTGATATCATACCACAATTGATCATTATCCTCATCAGTCGCTTGTATCAATGTCACCAAATAACCCGGCACATCACTCTCCGTCACTTCAACATGTTGATTTGGCGTTGTCACAACAGGTGCATGTTCCGATTCCTCTGAAATCGGTCGCACCCACACATTAACACGTGTTGATTGTGATTTTTTTGGTGTTCCATTGTCCTCAGCTCTCACCTGAAAATCATATTGTTCAGGTTCACCATCTGGCAGGACACCAACAAATGTTTTTGCTGCATAAATCACACCCGTTTCTGAATCAATACGAAACTTTGCTTTGCCACGACCAGACTTGATTGAGTATGTAATTCGACCATTTTCACCCGTATCACGATCCATTGCAAGTACCTGTTGAATGGAATGAGCAGAAAATTTATATCAGAAAATTGTGTTTCATATTAATTTCATATGCTATTATAACAATGAAAGAAGTAGAAAATAAGAGAAATGAAATATATTTTATAGATGAAATAACAATAATAATAATAATAATATAAAATTTATATTGTGGCAGGAGGTAGCATTAGAGCAAGACTAAGCGATTTTTGATGATGATGTAATTAGTTTGGTGTTTACAGAAAAGCTTTTATTATATAAAATACAACAATACAACATTGAAAATTTAATGAAATTTTATACTAAAATAATACAGAGAACGTTAAAATAATGTAACAGTCATTATAAAAATATTAAAAGGAAAGGTAAATTAAAACTAAGAGAGAAATTACATGAAAAAGCATGAAAATACAGTCACTAATAATAATAATAATGAAATACTTTTAAAATCAAGATTAATTACGATTAAAGTTGCTTGTAAAATTTCACTTGAAATGTTTTTGCAAATAAATAATATATAATATTGCATAATTCTAAGAAAAACACATTTAATTTTTGCATCATCATAATTTTTTTTATAATGTGAAAGTAAGATTGCATAAAATAATCACATCATCATACATGTTCAAGATGTTGGAAAAAAATTTTCCTTTTATAATGATTGTTATTGTTGTTATAATATCATTTTTTTGTAAAACTAGGATGCATAAATGTAAATTCACTACAACTACAAGGAAATGGTAATATGATTGTTTTTTACACTTTTTCTTATGTTTTGTTATGTTATTTTGTTTTATATGAAATAAGTTTTTAAAGAGAATTAATTTTATGATGGGAACGCCTGGTTATTTTTATTTTAATGCTTTTCGTAAGAAAACATGCACGGCGAACAAAATGCCCGATTTTCTCAAATTCTTAAAATGTTTTTTTTATTTTTTAAACGGCAGAATTTTTAAATTTTTTGAAAATTAAGGAAATTTGAAAATGCCGAATTTTTCAAAATGGTTTGTTTTTCAAAATGGCAAAACTTTTCAAAACGGCAGAATTTTTATTTTTTTTTAAAAATATCACCATTTTAAAAATTGCGCTATTTTTCGTATTTTGAGAATTGCCATTTTATCATCAATTAAACGTAAAAAGTATGAAAACGCCTTGTTTATTTGTAAATGCATTTACGAATTGCATTAAAAACTCAGTCAAAAACGATAAAACTTCGATTGGGTCAATGAAAAATCTGAGTTAAGGAGCAAATTCATAATAAAATGAATTTAAATTCAGTGAAAGCGCCTGTTTGTTTGTACATTTTTTTCAATTTTATTGAAATGGAACCGTCTGGTTATTTGTAATTTTTTTTTTACATTTTCATAAAAAATTTTGTCAAAAACGATAAGACTTAATGCAATGGGCTCGTAAGCAAATTAGTAGTGAAATGAATATTTAAAAATAGAAACGACTGGTTAATTGAAACTTTTTAATCCAATTACATTAATAATTCTGTTAAATTGATTAAGCTCAATTTAAAATAATTTAAAAAAAAAACAGAAACCAATAAAAACATTGACATTAACTTCTCAACTCAACAAGAAAATTGCTTTTCATTCAATTTTCAACTTTTAACACAATAATGACCGATTAAGTAAAAACCTGTCTATCCAACTTTTCTTCTAGCCATATTTTTATAGTAAAACTTCAAGTTTTTGAAGAACATTTGAAGCATTTTTCATGTAAGGCAACATATAATCGAGCTAATATCAAAACTTGTCTATAAATTTTCTAGTTTCATACAATCTCTTTTTTTTGTTTTTATTATAATAATTCAAGTTATGAAAGTCCATATCTATGTCATGTCTTTCAAAGTCAGGTTGTAAAAATTTCTGTAGATTCATTTTGAGTTTAAGTCTGTTAAAGTTTTTCATATGAAGGTAATATATGAAGTTAATATTTATATATATTATTAGTTTGTAATTCTTTGAAATAGAAAACTTTGTTTAACAATTTTCCAACAATGTACTCCTTTTAAATGTATGAAATTTATGTAGATTTACACAAACACACACACACACACACACATGTATGAAAGTTCCTGACATTAAAATGTTTTACAAGTTTTACAGTTGCATTCTTTTTTTTTCATTTCAATTTTTTGAAATAAATTATTATTTATGTATGGAAAATTATTTATATGATGGTAATAAAGTACATAAATTCTTTTTTGAATAATTTAAATATATTTGAGTTAATGTTGTTTGTTGCACTTATGTTATTTCAATGTAAGGGAAAACAAAATAAAATTATATAGTTTGTGAAATTTTGAAAGTTTGGGATTATTTTTCGAAATTTTAAGTTGATTGCCTTTGGTCAATTGCTGAATACATTACAAAAATAACAAAACAAGGAAGTAAGGAACCTTATTGGCAGTAATATAGGACAGGTCAGTGGTCAACACAAAAATTGATGACAACACACAGAATTCCACGTATAGAGCAACGGAAGAGGATAGAAATCTTGACTTTGATCCAAAAAATGATTTGGAGGAATACGAAACAACATTGAATTGAAAACCTTTGATCAACAGTACAGATAGAAACCAGAAACATGAACGACTTTATTTTGCCGAGAACTTGATCTAACTTACTTTTTAATAGCTTACTGGCCTCTGGATTATCGAATTTTAACAAACAACCTGATCAACTGAAGAAAGAAACAAATGTAGTGCTCTTCAAAACGGTCTTCAAATCCTACGTCTTAAATAACTCATGAATGACTCCTTGATAACTGCTGAATAACTTCTAAATGACTTCTAACTAATACAGAAAAATCCTGATTGAACTGCCTGAGCTTAGTGAGTGCTCAAAACTCACAAACCTAAATTGAACTTATCTTAATCCTGTTTGAGCTTCTTGGGTGTTGTAAATTCATATAACCTAGCTTCCATAATCTTATATTAGTCTAACATCTTTTTGTTTTTAACTTAGCATACCATTTAAGTGCCCAAAACCAGCCAGAGGCTGAATTGGGATTCTTCTGACAATCAGTTAACACTAGACTTTAACGAAAATTGAATAATAAAAAAAAATATTTTTACTAAGAGGTTAATTTAATTTTGAACGGATATTTTACTAGGAAATTCTTAACATTTCTTTCAAAATTTTGTACGAGTTATGTCTATTTTCATAAAAAAATAAAAATTATATTTTTTGAACGTTGTACGTTAATAACATAAATTTTCCTTTAATATGCATGTTAAATGGACATTAACTTTTCATCCATTCATATAAGAGATTGTCGATAAAATTATAAAAAGAGGATAAACTAATGTAAAAAACATACATGTAAAAGATTACAGACAGGATTACAGATTATAAAATAAAAATAAAAAAAGGTAAAATCCTGTGATATTAAATGCGATTAAATTAAATATTTGGCATTTCAATTAGGCTTTTCAACCATGTTGTTTTTCATTATGAAAATTTCATCGAGTTCTATTCAAAAATTTAAATGAAAAAAAATAAATATTGTAATTTTTCTATTAAAATATTTAAATGATGAAATAAAATTAATCAAAGCAGGATTCAAACACGCATCATTGCATCTATTATGGGTGTATTTTGTGGCCAAATTATCCATACAAGCACACACACGCATGCACACACACACACACAGATTTTGTAAATAATTGATATGAAATGATGTGTTAAATGAGGCTTGCCATATTTTAGGTTGACATAATTTTAACAAAATTCATATGAGTGTTTGTATGTTTGTATGTGTGTGTGTGTGTGTATGTGATTTTGTTGTGATTTATTCAAAATAATTGGGAAATGACATAAACACATGTATGTTAAAATTTTCTGGTCAAAACACGTTTCCTGTTTATTATAAATATGTGCATTTATATATGTTTTATTGCATCAAAATAATGTCAATCTATCCGTTTTTTGGGGTTTTATATTATTAATGTATGAATTTTATTATTTGAATGATGAATGATTGCCTTGATTATTCATTATAATCCTGATTTGTTGTTTGATCATGCATGCATTTTGAGGTGCTTTTAGTGGTAAAGTGTGTGTGTGTGCTTAGATATTGTTAGATTTGAATACAAATCAAATGAATCTTTATCATTTGAATAAACTATTCATTTAAAATAAAATTCAGATAAATATGAATTAGTTTGATTGAAATGAAATTAAAATTTCATTCAAAATTATACATTGAAAAAAAAAATGCAGATGTTACGCTTAAGTAAGAGTTTTCATGATCAAATTTCAATTCAAGGCACACATTTTAATAGAAAAAATGCTCAATTTCAATCCAAGCTTGAAAGACAAAGACAAAATGAAAAAAACATTAAGAAGAAAAAGGAAAATTAATAAACTTTTTATAAAATTAACATAACATTTACTTATATCTTACTTATTCTGTATGTACCTGAATTGTGTGTGCTCTTAAAATTGAATGAAAAAGAAACGCAAAAAATAAAGAAATGTTGCTTAACATTAAGAATGTGCGTGTTTGAGCTTCTAAATATTTTACCCAAGCATACCCGAGAGATTAAAAAATAAGTTTTTAAAAGAGAAGCAAAAAATTTGCTTTGACGTTAAATGTGTGCTCAAACTCCTTTTTTTTTGTGCTCACAAAGATAAAATGAAAAATATACACATTTTAAAAGTTTATTCATTAGCTACGCAAACAACACTCTTAGTTCTATGTTTTTTTCTGTGTGTTTATCTTAAAGAATCTTTAAAAAAAAAACACACTGTTTTAATAAAATCATAATCATGTCTCTATCTATCATGTTTCTATACAAATGTTTGTATTATCTAAATTTACACAGCTTACCAAAAGAATATTAGGGATTTACCTGCATTATTAACATTATTATTAATATTATTAAGATTTTAATAAAAGCAAAGATGTGTTTGAAGATTACAACATGTCGTTTGTTTTTCGCTTAACAATTTAATTAAGTTTTTAAATTTCTTTGAAATGCGTAGAGCTTAGTTAGGAAAAAAAATGGAAATTATGTAAAATGCTTATGGAAATTTTATTGAATTTACTTTGAATTTCAAATTAAAATTACGAAAAAGGAGCTGTTTGTAGTTAAATTTGAAGATTTTACGAAGTTGGAAACATCTCGCAGTGCTGCGAGTCCTTTTAATTGAATTTCCGGGTAAACATGACCTTAAATTCCATGTCAAACTACCCTGAGTGTAATTTAAAAAAAAAAACTGAAAAAATAAAAAAAAATTACATGGTCTTATTCATAAAAAACATCTCAAATATTTGTTATTTGGTGAAAACTGTACAATCCGCCCTTTGTCGTATTGTAGCTTTTTGATTTTGAATCGGAGTCACTTTGCCTTCAAAGAAAAATAGTCACATGAACTTTTGACTAATAGGCAAAAATATTTTGAATAGTCTTATTCATAGAAAACATCGAAAATTTGAGTAATCTCGTAAAAACTGTACAATTCGTCCTTTGACGTATTCTAGCTCTATGGTTTTGAATCGGAGTCACTTTGCCTCCTAAGAAAAATAGTCACATGAACTTTCAGCCTACAAGTCAAAATGTATTCAATGGTCTTATTCATACATAATATCGAAAAATATTACCAATTCAGCAAAAACGGTTCGAATTCGAACTTTTATGCTTTTTCACCTTCTGACTTGGCATCGAAGTAAATTTTTCAAGGGTAAGTGCCATTAAATAAAATATTTGCTTTAAAACTTAAATTTTCAGAGAGTTTTTAGTTTTTAGAAAATTAGTACTTTAACACAAAAAAGCACTCTACTGTACTGTACAAAGATGCAAAATGTAATCAAATAACATATAAAGCAAATTTTATGTTGAGTATCAAACATCACTTGACTAACAAATATATCTCACCACTAATTATTTCAATAGTAATTATAATTAATTAACTATAATATGTTAATTGCACTTTTGTTCGCTTGACAAATACACACACATACTCGCAAATGTGCATTTTATATCCATTGAATACACAAAATTATGCAATAATATTATTGTTTGTTTCAGGATATTTAATTTAATTATTTATTTATCGTTTAATCATTTTATTATATTAAAATACACACACATAATATGTGTTAAATAACAACATCGTTATAATAAAATAAAATAAAATTAAATAATATGATAAAAAAATGTGCAAATGCAATCATAATTATTATTGTTCTATGCACATTCAGAGAATCAGAAATCCATTTAATCATTATTTTTCACCTAGATCTGCTTTTGTTATGTGCTCGTTATTATATAACAATGAAATAAAAAAAAAAAATGAATTCTATCCAATAAAAGAATGCACTTTTATTTTCAGAATAATGCTCATAAATATACATTGCGTGCAAGCAATCAATAAAACATTGTTTAAAATTGAAAAAAATGAATAAAATAACTAGGACATGATTCAATACTAACACAATTTTATATTTTAATGTATTGATAAATTGTTCAATTGTACAATATCAGAAAATTTCATTGATATTGGCAATTTATAAAAGGGCGCCAAGAAAATGCATTTCCTCAACCAATACTGCCTTTTAACTGTGTTTATTTATTTATTTATTGATTTCAATTTAAAGAAGCATTCAATTTATTTTTAACAGGTTGAAATTTTATCGATGGAGTTAATTATAAATATTATTATCAATAAATATTTTTTTTTTATAAAAGTGCTTCTATTTAAGTGATTTTCTTTGATGTGATGAAATATTAAGGTAATTACTTTGAGGTAAATTAAAAAATGTCTCCAGGGATTCAAATCAATTAAATTTATAACAATTTTAAACTTTTATCACAATTTTTTGTATCATTTGAAGTTACGAGAAATTTTGATATGATATGAAATTTCAGGAACATACAAAAAAAAATGAAAGACTGCTGAGAGTGTGGATTTTTTTGATGTGTGAATTTGTGATCATAAATCCACACCTAAGATAACATAAAAAAAAACACAACAAAAGAATTTCACCCACACTGATAATAAAATAAAAAAAAACAAAACTGATAAGCAAGGCATCATAAAAAAAGTCCTGACATTAAAAAATATAAATTTTCGTGACTCAATTTCTCTCATCCACATAAAAACAAAAACAAACACACATACACATACACACACGTGCTTCTTCTTTATCTCAATAAACTTTCAGTTGAACAACTTTTTATGGGAAAACGATCAGAAATATCAACATTCATGACTTAACTTGAATATGTATGAACAAAAAAATTATAATAATAATAAAAAAAGGAAGACATACAATCGATATACAAATACCATAAAAAAAAAGATTATAGTTCATACATAATACATCGTAAAATTTATTGTGCGACCAAAAAATAATAAAATAATGAAAAAAAAAAGGTAAAACAGATATGATAATTTTATTCTATTTTAGCACATTGGAACAAATCTTTCATAATACAAAAAAAATCGCGATACGGTCAATTCAATACAAAAATAAATAAAAAAGAACTTGTATTATTTTTGGGTTCTCTCTGTATGTGTGTGTGTGTGTTAATACTTTTATTTAGATCCAACAAAAGTTTATCTGTACCGCATTTTTTTGTGCTAATCCAGTCTTTGTACAGTTAATCTACGATCAAAGCCTTTAAATGCCAGTCGACCATTTGTTTTATTTTTTTGTCGAATAAAATACGGTTTCAAGATGTGGTGTGTTGCAAAAAAATAGATATGACTCTGGATTAGAAAGGTCCTTTGTTATTATAAATAAATGAATTTTTTTTGACCGAAATTTACAGAGAAAATTCGATGAATTGAAATGAAAGCGAAACCGAAATTGATTTATATTAAATTGATAACATTTGAGCTGGAAGATATGAGGATGAGAGATTTCATGAATTATGTAAGAGAAATCCACATTGGAAGTTGAAAAAGTCCAGTAAATCACTCTGAAGGACGACACTTAGACTACTTGGATAATCATAAAACTCAATCAGATGTTTGAGTACTCACGCATGAACCGTAAGAAGTGCAACCAGTACTCTCACCTGAGCCACAATCATTTCGAGCAATTCCATGTGACCTTTTAACCTTACCCTTTTGATATCATAATTTCAAGAGTTTCTTTGTCAACTCCAACGATAACTAGCCAAAAGTTGTTGTCGAGTAATTTTTTATTGAGAATTCTGAAATTTTTGAATATCAACCCCGGGTTCTCAGAGGTCAGTTGCCGCATAACTTCCTCTTCTTTATATTCTGTAATTCTTTTTCTGATTTTGATGGTACATCTTTCGAGGGAAATGTTATCCACAATCATTTTGACCTGTAGCAGCCCGAGAACCTCAAATTTTAAACCTAACAACCAGCCTTTAGTGACATTCGTGATTTTCGACAATAACCATCACCTTGTTTTAATCCTTTTCATAGAAAAAGTTGTCAATGTTGATCCGTTCCATATCTTTCGATTTTGACGTTAATGTAATCGTAGATTTTCTCACTTTTTTCTTCATCTATTAGCCCCTTTAACCCCTTAATGTCCACCGGTGTTATTTCCATTTTTATTTTTCTGATTGAATTAATCCGCTATATCAAATATCGTTTGTATCTGAATCAAAATGAGCAAAAACTGTTAATTTTGAGAACTTTCCTTTTAAATTGGTTCAAATGTGCTTACATTTCTTTTTAATCGCTTCTCGTAATTTTTTTTGATATAAAAACAGTAATTTATTTATCAACTGTAATCATTTTTTAATTTTTCTTTCTCTTTTAATTCTCAATAAAATTCAATAAAGAATAATAATAAAAAAAGCAAATCATAATAAACGTTATGGACAAAGAATTTAATAACTCTAATAATGAAGAAATTTTTTGCAAGATGATAAAAAGTCAACAAAGAATTTATTACTGATTCAAAACATAAAGTAAATACAATTTCAGTTTAAACTGAATAAAAATCATGATAAAAAAATTTATACAGAATAAGACATTAACGAATAAGAACGAGGGAAAAAATGAAGGAGAAGAATAAACCCCGTTATTTATAAATCATCGATATAAAATATCCTCTGAAGAGCAAAGATAATATTGACTTAAACTGATGATGATAATGATAAATGTTTTACTAGTGGCAAGCGACAATTTATTATTTTTCTGTACACTTCCTTATTGTCTCGTTTTTCCTCCTTTTATTCTCTCTTATAGTTTAGTTTTTTTTTGTTTAAACTTAACCACAGTAATGTTTTTCTTTTATATAAATTTTTTTTTCATGAAATTTCACTACGTTCTTTACGGTAAAAGAAACATGTTTTTTATAGCTCCATTATAATTTTATTTGGCATGTTTATAAGCGATACATTATTGGCTTTAAAATTGAAATAATAACACATTTTATGTTTTACAACCATACCGTTATTATTATTATGATATTTTTTATTATTATATTGCTCCTTTGTGATAATAAACTGCATTGAATTTGAAATTATACTTTAACAGTAACAATAATAAAAAAAACACTGCAGTCGACAGGAAGATAATGATAAAAGTTTTTTATATGAATTTAAGTTCTAAGAAAATCAATAAAAAAATGGAATAAAAGATAAATAAAGGTTGATATGAGATAATTGAAAAACTTGATTAAATTAAACTTCAGTCCATTAAATTTCCTATTAAATGCTTGATTAGGAAATATTTGATCTTATATTAATATAAAAATTCTTATTTCATAGGGATACGATTATAAAATTTAAAGAATCGAAAATTTTACTCAAATTGCATCAAAAACTGACAGTAGATATGAAAAGGCGTCCACCACGGACCAAAGTCCTATTGTGTTCTGATTTTAAGCGATTACAAAATTCAAAATCATGAAAAAAAACTAGCAATGTAAAAATCTTTTCACGTCAAAGAGGTGAAATTACTCCATAAGATGAAATGTAAATAAAATGACATATCAAAAATTTAACGGAGCATGAATGTGGAAAAAATTACTTCTATTCTTATTTTCATTATTCTTATTCATATCATCATCATAATTAACAATACAAAAGGAAAAAATATTTTAGCTGAATTTCACTCCTTTTTTTCCTCTCTCACAATAAGAACACTTGACATTTACTTTAATATACCCACGTTTCTAAGATGAAACTCAAACGCAACAATTACCAACACAAATATCTAAGTAAATTAATAATATCACAATGAAAATAGACAGAGATCTTTTTTTTCATCTAGGGTTGCTATTTAACGTCTCTCGTTTTTCATGTGTGTGTGTGTGTGTGTGTGTGTGTAATTTCATATAAATGATATTATTATTTTTTTTTCCTTTATTTAACAAAAGTGGTTTATTGTATTTCTTATGTCAATTTTGGTATATTTTTCTTCGTAGAAGCCATTCAATGTATGATAAGAAGTTAATATGACATGCAAAAAGGAAGAAAAGTAAAAATAAATTGAAGCCTATTTTACGTATTATCATTATTAATATTTTTTTCTGTGCCTTTCATTTAGTCGATGATAATGTGAGTGAAAATGTATTTAAATGAAACATGCATGAAATAATAATAATTCTATATTTATGATAAGTATTTCGTGGAAGGGTCGATTGAAATGTTTTTTTGAAAGATATTTTTATCAAATTGTCTTCTTATTCGAAGAAAATTTCAATTAATTGTGTAAAATATCGATGAAATGTTGAAAAAAGTTACAAAATACCAGTCGTCTCCATTTAAATGTATAAAAAACCAGGCGTTTGCACTTTAAAATTAATTTTAGTATAAATTTTCAATATAAATGATGATGAGTTAAGTCTTTCTTTGACTGGCATTTTCATATAACCTAAAAACGACTCGGACATGAAAAGAAAATGTTTATAAATGACCAGGCATCTCCATTATCAAACCAAGTTTTTCTATGGATTTGTTTCAATGACCTCTTTTTTTATTGAACTAATCCTAGATAGAGAATTTTAAAATATTACGATTAACCAGACGTTTCCATTATCAAACTGAAAATTTTACAGTGAACCAGGCGCCTCCATGATAAAATTAATTTTTGAAAACTTTTCAATTGACCCAACTTATTTCACAAAAAATGTAAATGTACATTAAAAGAACAATTTTCCCTTAACATTTATATCATTTTCATACATCAACTTTGATAAAAAAAATAATTCTTATATCATTATAACAATAAAATGAAGGTATTCGGAAGGAAAAAGATAAGGGTAATTATATCATGCAACAAAAAAAATACACTATCTATCATTAGAAAAATGTTAAAATGTTTAAATATGTAAGAGTTAAAATACGAATTTAATGGAAAAAATATATGAAACAAGTCATTGATTCATATTTAAAAAGAAAAATAATAAAAATTGTAAGGAAATAGTTAAAAAGAAAAACTTGTAAAAAGAAAGCACATAAAATGTAATTTACCCTAATAATTGATTGTAAACCACGCAAATCTTTTGGTGAATACGTTTCCCAAATTACAGTGTTATTTAAATTTGTATTGAAAGCAGAGTCTGGATCATTTCCGCTGCTTAAAAAATTATTGTGACTTCCGCGACCAGAATTTGTATTATTAAATCGATTATTATTTCGTCGATTAGTGGAATGAGATGAACTTCGAACAGCATCCGTCTATTAGCGTAACGGAATTCATTGATGTTAGATACAAAAAATATTATTTCATTTAAAATGAAAAAAAGTGATTTTCAATCTCAAATTAAAAAAAAAAAATTACAAAAAATGAGTGTATTTTGTATTTTTTCGTTTCAATGTAATCAAAATAATAACAAAAATTACACAAATATCAATCTTTAGTGTTTAAAACATTTATCAAGTGAGTTTTTTTTGTTCAAATTTTTTTAGTAACTAAACAAAAAAAAGTTTATTTTAGACATATTTCCAATATTAATTTTATTTTAGAATAGTGTGCCATTAAAGATTTGAAGAGAAAGATTCGGGGAATAGATTTGTTAATTGTGTGTTTTAAGATTCAAATCATAAAAAAATAATTAAATTAATTAAAAATTGGAATCTCACCTGGAACAAAGCCTGATCAATTTTAGCACTGGCCGGTATCTGCACCTTATAAAATTTTTGATCGAATTCAGGTGCTTGATCGTTAACATCCTCGACTTCAATTACGACTCTCGTTGTTGATGTTAAATGTGGGATTCCGTTATCCATGATTGTGACCTTAAAATGAAAATTCAAGGGAAATTAATTTCATGTCATTTCAATAAAAAGCTCATGCATCGAATTTCAATTAAATTTCCTTTTAATATTTACTTGAAAACCATCATCATAATGAAAATATTGATCAACATAACAATAAAAATTAAAATTTAACCACAGATTCATATTCCGGTGTTTTTTTTTACATTTCCATTGAAATGCAACCAATTTTCTTTGGTCTCATTTTATATAACAGTGCATTTTATATTTATTTATTGTAATTTTTCCATTTTATTATATTTCAGTTGATGTTGTTGTGGAAAATAAATGTTACAGTTAACAATATTTCATTGTGTGGTTAAAATAAATTTGTAAATCAATACAAAACATTCAAACATAATAAAATACAAAATTAAAGTAAAAAGGAAATGTAATAAATTACCTATAGGACATATAACATTACATACAAGGAAAATAAAAGGCTATGGAAAAATAAAATGAAATAAAAAAAGGGAGCACATTAAAATTTTACCTCTAAAATATGTTCCGCCTGATTTTCACGATCTAATTTTCTGGGTGTTGTTGTTATCAAACCTGTAAAAAGAGGAAGAATAAAATGGTGTAATTTAGTGTTCATATAATGTATAATTTGTTTGGAAATGAAATGCAACAAATAACGGAATAATTTTTGAATTGAAATGCCTTTTGTTAGATTTGTAGCACATTTTTGTCGATTTGTTAAAATATGCGAGAATTGTGGGCTCATGAAGTCCGTCCGTTCGACTGTGTAAATGATATAATGTCATAAAGACGGTTTTTATTAAATGGTTTACGTTTTCCCAAGTGGTCGAACTACCAATTGACAGAATTATCCAAATGCTCTCAAAAGGTCGAATTTACTCAAATGATGCTTTTCATCAAATGGTCGAATTGCCCAAATGGTCAAATTGCCCAAGTGGTCGAATTGCTCTAATCGTGGAATTGTTCAAGTGGTTGAATCGCCCAAGTAGTCGAATTGCCCAAGTGGTCGAATTATCCAAGTGGTCGAGTTGCCCAAGTGGTCGAATTGTCCAAGTTGTCGAGTTGCCCAAGTGGTCGAATTGCCCTAATGGTCGAATTGCTCTAATCGTCGAATTGCCCAAGTGGTCGAGTTGCCCAAGTGGTCGAATTTTCCAAGTGGTCGAGTTGCCCAAGTGGTCGAATTGCCCTAATGGTTGAATTGCCCAAGTGGTCGAATTGTCCAAGTTGTCGAGTTGCCCAAGTGGTCGAATTGCCCTAATGGCCGAATTGCTCTAATCGTCGAATTGCCCAAGTGGTCAAATTGCCCAAGTGGTCGAATTGCCTAAGTGGTCGAGTTGCCCAAGTGATCGAATTGCCCTAATGGTCGAATTGCTCTAATCGTGGAATTGTCCAAGTGGTCGAATTGCCCAAGTGGTCAAATTGCCCAATCGGTCAAATTTTCTCAAATGGTCTAATTTTTTAAATGATGCATTTTTCCAAATGGTCGAAATTTCTCAAGTGATGGATTTTTTCCAAATGGTCGAAATTTTTTCTTTGAATTATCTTGCATCAGATCAATTTTTGAACCGAATATTGTATAAATTAAGCCTTTTTTCCTAATTAAAATTATAAAAGGTAATCAGGTCATCAGTAATTATCCTGAAGATAAAATGCATCAAATCCATTTAAATCTAATTTATTCTCCACAGATATTGAATCCACATTCATTAAAATTAACTCCCACTTTCATAATAATTATAATACAAATAATAATAATCATAAACAGTGTACAAATATATTTTAGAGCTAATAACACACACACACAAAATTACTCATTTATTGGAAATTTTTGTCGAAAAATGATTTAAAATAATGAACCAAATCATTAAATTTATGAGTGGAAAATATAAATTTATTATAATTTAAATTAAAATTATACTATTTATTCCTTTTTTTGTGTGTGTATTTTTGTTAGTTTTTATTTTCAAGTACTGATCACATTGTTGTGGTTATAGTCCATTATAAAATATGTTTAATTGAGAGACAATGCCAAAATATAATTTGTAATTTAAAACAAATGAAAATGACTTAATTAACTCCCCCAACATGAATAAGCAATATTATGTTTACTTGTGTGTGGTTTAATGTTCATTTCATTTTTTTTGTGTGCTCATCAGGATATTAACTTGCGTTATGGGAAATCGAATACAAAAATGAGAAGCGACAGTAATCGACCATCTGTAAAATTGCAGTTTTAAATGTAAATTCATTATTTTTGATTACGTTTACTTTGAAAAATATCCAAAAACTGAAATGAAATGATCATCAAAATTATTCCCCTTCTTTAAAGGACTCTAAAATAAAAAAAAATATTGAACTGAGTCATCTTAAATTTAAAAAAAATATGCCTTGTATGCGATTCTGATCCAATTTATTCGTTTTGGACACTCATGTAACAAAAAATGAGACTGAAATAAAAATATATAATAAATACAAAATTTAATGGAAGAACGTTAAAAGTGGCAGTAAAATCATTTCACTAGAGACTTAAAAAATTGCTTCAATTCATGTTACACATTTTTTTTGCTGCTAGAAATGTGAAACTACTAAATTTTATTGCTTTTTTTTCTGGACTTTGTTTGAACATTTTTCGTTTATGTTCATGGATATTTTAAGTGTATAAATTTTGTAAAGTTACGAATGGAGAAGCAACGTTTAAATGTGAAACTAAAACACTTTTGTTTATTTTTTATTTTAAGGGAGAAGTAAAAGAACATTTTTTTCTGACCATAATTTTTTTGTTTGCAAAAAAATTGAATCAGTGACTGAATTGATGAAGAAATTTTGGATTAGGGTATATATTACAGAATATTAAGGTTTAAGGTAAAGGGAATTTTTCGTCGATATACTTAAAAACTCAATTGGATTCATTGAGTCGACATCCCTGAAACTTTTTACACAAAATCCAACTGGACAACACATGAGCTCGAGTTGAAAAATGTAGAATTTGATCTTGAACGATAGACACAAGCGCATTTCTGTATATAAAGTTCACCAATTTTATCGAAATTGAACACAGCCCAAAAAGAAATTTTCGCATTTTGGTTTTTATATCGTTTTTAGGGCCTTCTGGCGTTTTAAAGGCTTTATGGCGTTTTTAGGGCTTCTCGTCGTTTTTAGGACTTTATGGCGTTTTTAGGGCTTTATGTCGTTTTTAGGGCTTCTTGTCGTTTTTAATACTTTATGGCGTTTTAAGGGCTTTATGGCGTTTTTAGGGCTTTATGGCGTTTTTAGGCCTTCTTGTCGTTTTTAGGGCTTTATGCCGTTTTTAGGGCTTTATGTCGTTTTTAGGGCTTCTTGTCGTTTATAGGGCTTTATGCCGTTTTTAGGACATAATGTCTTTTATAGGGCTTTATGTCGTTTTTAGGCCTTTATGCCGTTTTTAGTAGTCGTTTTTTTTCGTTTTTGTAGTCATTTTAGATTAGTTGTTGAATAAGTCAAGTATTGCAGACAACTTGAAACAGACGGACAAATGAGCGCTCACAATATACGCATTTTTTACAAATCAACAGAAATGTGGTAAAAACTAGGTGATTGCATGAATATGAAGAAGAAAAAGCATAAAATAAAAGTAACAAATAATAAAAATCCAAAGAACAAGGGAGAAAAAAATGTATTTCATTCTTTTTTATTGCATTTGGGACACAGCTCAGAATAGGAAATTAATACTGTTGTAAATAAGTGGTGTGTGTGTATGTGGCTATTCAAGTTAATCACTCATGTGTGTGTGTGTGTGTGTTTAAAAGAATTGTATCATAAATTTTATAGCAATGAAGTTGAGGCATTTTAAAATCCT
This sequence comes from Culicoides sonorensis, assembly GCA_900002565.1. Classification (NCBI taxonomy): domain Eukaryota; kingdom Metazoa; phylum Arthropoda; class Insecta; order Diptera; family Ceratopogonidae; genus Culicoides; species Culicoides sonorensis. The sequence continues at coordinate 8,886 of LN483468.1, read as the reverse complement.
TTTCCATTATGTGCGCTCTCAATGTAAATGTGAATGAAAACTTTTTTTCCAATTAAATTGTGGTTTGATGAATTTTTTATCACTTTTTCTTCTTGATTAAAAATCTCCAGGTGATGCAATTGAATTCATATTGATGCAAATCCAGGATATCATTTAAAACGTCTCGTTATATAAAAAAATCAGAACAGACGAGATTTTCATACAATTTTCACTCACAATTAATACAAAAGAATAAGAAAACAGCCCATTAATACTTTTCTTCTTCAGTGATTTTGAACAAAAAACAGGCATTTTCCCATTCATTAGAAATCATTTTCTATCATCATCATTATAAGTTTGCATCATGAACAATAAAATATACATTTTCATTGCGACGTTTGTATTTAATCAACCACCTGAACTTAACATAATTCATTCATTCATTCTGTTATTCGCAAATGACGTAAAAAGAAACAAAAAAAGAGAACGCAATTAATAATGGAAAAAATCAGAATAATACTATTCCGCAATATTAAATTGTGCTTTTTTTATACCTGGCAATTACCTTACACTTATTTGCACACCCCTGAATCATTAATTACCGTATTTATCCACAAATTCACGTGTGTGTGTGCATGTGTCTAGTAAAAAAACAATACAAACAATAACATGCATCAATTCGCTGCATTAAATATATTTTTCCGTTCCAGTGAGCAATTAAAAGGTCAGCATTCATTATATTTGCTATGCTTGTATTTAAATATTTATAATATTTTTTTTTTCTTTTTTTAATTTTAATAATAATAATAATAATATTCCTCTTATAAAAGTTGAAATGGAATTAAGATGGTGCATTGCAACACACATTCTAAATTAAAATTTAATTTTTATGCTTTTTATGTGTGAACACATTTCACTTGTTCACTTGCTCGAAATTACTTTTACAGCTGAAATTTGAATATTTCATATGAAAAGCCAGGCGTCTCCATGAAATTTGACATACATTTCACAAAACTGTCATATTTTAATTTTAATTTCAAAATCAAACTCATATTGATTTTTCGCTTCAATTCAAAATAAATTTATAAAAGAAAAATTAAAAAATCACCATTTATTGCTAAAATAAATTGTGGAATTGGTTTTATTTTCTCTCAATTTTTTTTTTATTTTTTTAATCAAAATAAAACACAAAATAAAAACGCATAACAATTTTTTAAAATGAAATAACTTGAAAAGAGAAGCTTGAAACTGTATTATTTTATTTTTTTCTATTCGAGAAAAATATAACAAAAAAAAAAAAAATAAAACCAATTCAATTCAAATCAAATCAATTGCGTTTTTAATTCAATTGGATTTTGAAACAACTGAATGCAAATTCTTTTTTTTTTACTTTTATGTTCACAAAGAGAATTTTTTCGCTCTGCTGTTTTTGGCATTAGTTTACCGTTTATATGCAAAATTGAGGCTAACAAATAAAAGAATAAAATAATAATAAGGACGATCAAATGTTTTTTTATGCAAAAATACTTGTGTTTCAAACGATATTTTATGCATTTTTTATTTATCTAATTTTTTTCTGTTCAAATAAAAAACACAAAAAAACACTTACCACTGGTACTATTGATGGCAAAAAATCCTTCTGGATTGCCCGATGTTATTCGATATGTTAATTTTTGTAATGGATCTATGTCGTTATCAAAGGCTTCTAATTGTATTACTTTTGTACCGGCCGGACTACTTTCTGGCACCGATGGATAGTAACAAGCTTCATCTGTGAGTGGAACATTATCGTTTTCGTTTTCCACTTGAATGAAAACCTGCAAAAAATTTTTTTTAATATTGTTAATTGGTTTGAATTGTAATTTAAATTTTTTTTTGTTTTTCAAAATGAATCTCAAATCAAAAAGAAATTTCAATTTTAATTGAAAAATGGAGGCCATTAGGCAAATGATTTTATTTTACAAAAGAATTTTTAAATTTGTTATGAAAATGTAGGAATACCATTTGCGCACTTTTTGGCGGGACAATCCCGATTTTTGAATCAATGTCCCGATTCCCGATTTGTCTTTCATTTGTCCAGATTTTTAACATTGAAAAATATTATTACCAGGAAAGTCCGAAGTCTAACCTTAGTTTCACAAAACGATCGTTGATACAGCGTCTTGTAATTGCAATTTTCAAATCAACCCTACAATAGAGGGCGCTGAGAAGGCTTTTTATGAAATTAAAATCTGTTTTTAGACTTCTCTGAAAAAAAATTCTAAGGGAAAGGTCGTCGATACAAATCGATAAAGAATCAAAAAATACAGCGACTAGTATCTGGGGTTTTTGATTGGAACCTCTAGAGGGCGCTCTGAGCTGATTTTGTGAAGTACACGTAGAAAAAAGTTGAAAAACAGCAAAAAAATTGATAGGCCTGATAAAAGTCGTTGATGATACTGCGATGGTGTCGGTGAGAGTCCTTGGGGTCCGATGAATCCCTTCTTGAAGCTGAGAAGGCCGTTGATGAAGTAGTCGATAACTTCAGTCTAGTAAAAAATTAATAGCTTTTAACTATCTCACTTTGTGCTTTCAAATCCCGATTTTTAATTTCACTAATCCCGATTTTTCATCAAAAGTACCTGGTTTGCCCATGAAAATGCCACTTAAAATGGTGAAAATTGATTTTGGTCAATTATATGTCATCGTCAATCTGATCATCAAAATATTTGAAGGAAGTATTTGACTTTCAATCAAAAAAAGGTATTTTTTTTGAAAAATCATTTCTAATAACCAATCACTGTCAATTTTGTTGACATATTTTTTTGATGCTTTGAAGTTCAAGTTGAAATCCCTTAAAGGGAATTGTGTCAAAAGTCCATCAACTTATTTTTTTTTTTTAATTTAAGGTTATCAACACATTTTTCAAAGAGTACAAATTTTCTTACCTGTACACATGAGTGAAGTGGGACGACAGCTTGATCTTGAGCACACACTGTCAGCCAATAATGTGATTTCGATTCCAAATCTAGCACAGCCATAGTTCGAATTGTACCTGAAAAATAAATTAAAAATACAATTTTGATTTAGTTAAGCCTTAAAACGTGGAAAAAGATATTAAAAAAAAAATATTATTTTGAATCAAGCAGACTTTCATTGGTGGATTATCTTTCTACATTTGAAAGGATAAAACATTTTTCATATGTTAATTTTTTTTCTCATTTTTTTCATTGCATGTGCTATTTTTATATTTTTATCCGACTTATTTCTACCTACAAATTTTATTTTAAATGAAACCAATAAAATGTACACGAATTTTGATCAAAAAAAATTGTGAAAAGTGAATGTAATACGATTTAATATTAAAATTTATTTTATTAGGATTTTAAGAGGTTTCCACAAACGATGCAAATTGGCCTATTTCCCAAATAAAAGTTTTTGATATAACAGCAAAATGTAATAAAACTTTTTAATCAAAATCCCTATCAGCACGCACTCACCAAAAGCAATTTTCAAAGCAAAAGTGGATAATATTATACGATTTTAATAATAAATTCTAGCTAAAAAGAGAGAAGTGTAATAAAGAAGACTGAAAACTGCATCATGCATTTAATAAATATTTTCTATGGAAATGGCTTGTTATCATGGAATTTCTCATGACAATGTCCATTTATTGTTATTTTCTCTCTATTTTTTTCATTATTATTTTATGCAGCACACTCTTCATGAACAAAGGGATTTTATGATTTGAACACAAAAAAAATTTAATGAATAGAAACCTGTTATCCTCATCATATCACATCATGTATTATTTCATATAAATTGGTCTTGTTTGCATGTCTTTACATGTTTTTCATTGTTTTATGGCACACATGAGTAAATAATTGTGCTATTAGAGATCTTTTGTCTGAAGTCCTTAAATTTACTATTTCAAGTTATTACAAAGTGTTTTTATTTCAAAAGTATAAGGATCGATTTGAAATGCACTTTTTTTATGTGTTTTCAAAATAAATAATAAAAAGAATTTGAAAGGAATGTAAATAAATAAAAGAAATGTTACATATATGAATAATAATAATAAAAAATATTTCTCAAGAAATTGATAAATAAAGTCACTTATTTTTTAACTGGTTTTACATTGAAAGAGATTTGAAATAAATTGGAGCTTATAAAAGCACTTTACATTGAAATTCCTTTAAATATGGTGAATTTTTATGACAAAAGCAATTTGTATGTTTAAATATTTTCTTCAAGAAAACCAATTTAGGCAATTTACTGCAATTGACCATTCTTGGTTCTAAATTGACTTATTTTCATTGCATTGCATTTAATGTTTGATAAAATTCAAAGGAAATTTCGTTTTTTCCTTCAGAGTAAGAGAATTTCATAAGTAAATAGTATTAAAATGATTAAATTTTCCGCTTTACATGCATTAAGAATGAAAATTCCCTGAAATTTAATCAAACAAACAAAATATGGAGGCGCCTTGTTATATTCAAATTAAATTAAATTTCATATTTCATCCAAAATCCTTATCTTATTTAAGAGTACATTTTACATTTTATATTTACATTTCTTGCTTTAATTGTAGCAGAAAATTTTATATTTATAAATAAACGAGGTAATTTAAAATTTTATACAGGAGTAAATTAAGATAAGAGCTCAAAATAACACTGTTCACTAATTTTTCGTTCATATCTCTACACTGTGACAATGTCTTGAATTAAAAACACTTTTTATGTTTAAATAGAAACACTAATTAGGCACAAGAAACATATGCAAATACTCTTTGTAATAATGTACATTACACACTTTTATATTTATTATTATTATTTTTAGTACTCTTAAATAATTGTCTCTCTTAATGTAGTGTAACCATAACACAAAAAAAACGGTGCGATGTTTCGAAATATAATGAGATAAGACAAAAAAAAAGGTTTAAAATAAAATAAAGTTTCATATTTCGTTTTTACTTTTATTTTAAGAAGAAAATAATTCGAGTTTTTACATAATACAACGAAGTACCATTAAAATGTTATGATCAGAAAATATTAAAAGCTATTTAAGATAAGTATTACAACAATTTACCATCATCATCATCATCATAATAATATCAGATTATTGATTGAACATCATTTTAATAATGTGAAGAAAATATTAAACAAAATTATCGTTTTGTATTGTGTTGTGTATCTGGATAAACAATAGTGATTAAATATTTGATATATAAATTATACACATTAAAACTAATTGACCCTATTAAATATCTCTCATTCCATCTGATTATATTATATTCCATCTAGTAATCACAATATTATCCACTCAAACCATGACAATCCTTACACAACACAAAATTTGTATATATTTGTGTTTTATTATTATCATGGAGGAATACTGTCCTTTTGCGTGTTGTAGATGATTAGATTATTTATCAGAACATTTATATGTGTGTACAAATCTAGGATGTTTTTAGATGTGTTCTCATCTTAAATATGTATTGATGTGATTAGATATGTTTAGATAGGAAAATTGATCTGACAACAAAAAGTGATTAATATATCAAATAAAGAGTGAGTGCATGAGAGAAAGAGAAAACATTTTCAATAAATTAGTGTAGATATTTCATGAACGGATTCGATCCATTAATATTGGATTATAATAAAGTAGAAGAGATTTTCACACCTCAATTTTAACACTTTTGTTTCAGATCATCTTCATCATTTAAATAGATGAGATTTAATGTTAAAAATGTTTTGAAGATACTCATATTGTATTTGTCAAAGAATTTTAATGGTGTATTGAACTTGAATTTATGAAAGGACTAAGCTGGCAAATGAAGCGGGACACTGAGACAATGGCTCTTGTTGAAACTGTTCTATCGTATCTTAACCCAGCTGACTTTAATTTATGAAAGGAGTAAGCTGGACTCTGAGCCAATGGCTCTTGGTGAAACTCTATTAGCGTATCTTAACTCAGCTGAAGTGAATTTATTGAATGACTAAGCTGGACTCTGAGGCAATGGCTCTTGTTGAAACTATATTATCGTACCTTAAATCAGTTGACTTTAATTTATGAAAGGAGTAAGCTGGACTTTGGCACAATGGCTCTTGTTGAAACTGTTTTATCGTATCTTAACTCAGCTGACTTTAATTTATGAAAGGAGTAAGCTGGACTCTGAGACAATGGCTCTTGTTGAAACTCTATTATCGTATCTTAACTCAGCTGACTTGAATTTATGAAAGGACTAAGCTGGAAAATGAAGCGTTGGCTTTTGTGAAAACTGTTTATCGTATCTTAACTCAGCTCAATTGAATTCATGAAAGCACTAAGTTGGAAAATGATGCGTTGGAGTAAGGTGCACTTTGGCACAATGGCTCTTGTTGAAACTGTTTTATCGTATCTTAACTCAACTGACTTGAATTTATGAAAGCAGTAAGCTGAGCTCTGAGACAATGGCTCTTGTTGAAACTCTATTATCGTATCTTAACTCAGCTGACTTGAATTTATGAAAGGACTAAGCTGGAAAATGAAGCGTTGGCTCTTGTGAAAACTGTTTATCGTATCTTAACTCAACTGAATTGAATTCATGAAAGGACTAAGCTGAAAAGTAAAGCTTTGGCTCTTGTATCTTAAAATCAACTCCATCTAATGATATAAAAGATGTTTATCCTTGTAATTGTCCATTTTTCCATTTAATCAGATTAAGACTTGCTTGACTTCAATTGACCTATTTATTACGTTTTTTGATCCCACATGATTGAATCCTTCTCTTACATCATCATCGTCATCACCATTATCAAAATAAATAAACATTGCTCATTCCAAAACACCATGTTTGAGTATATCAAAATTGCACACCGATCTGATTCAATTAAATTAATTTACTCAATCGTCCCAACCCTTTACAAATACGTGTCAAGCTTAAAGGAAAAAAATACCAAAATACACCCACAAAAATTGCTGCTTATCCCTTAACTTGACAGCTATTTTAGGAACGCACCTCATTAATAAATATTTTTGTTGTGTATGTATGTGTGTGATGTTTGATGACAATCTTGTGTGAGTAAATGTGACAAATGACCTAAATATAATATAAAAATAAATAAGTAAATTCATTGCGTGTTATCTTAAAAATAAACACTATTTATTTATTCATGGAATGTACTTCATGCTTCATTTACTCCTTGTTAACTTTTGGTATACATCCCACAAGAGACTCTTAATTATATTATTATTTGTATTTTTGTATCTTATATAAGTAAAGATGGCCCAAATTGTTGTTTTATGCAAGTAATTAAATTCATAATAAGGTAATCTATTTATAGCTGAATCAATGTCCTGAATTTCAATTCAATCAGGTCAAATCTGAATGTTTTTTGTACAATGTTTCGTTTGAATTTAAAATGAAATGAAATGAAGTTTTCCTTATTTTAAAATTTAATATCTCGTTTGCAAGTCCCTTTTGATTTCATCTTGAATAATAAACTGAAATAAAGTGCATTTTGTAGAACTAACATTAAATGTATCAGATTGGAGTGTCTAACTGTGGCATTTGTCTATTTGTGTGTGTGTGTGTGTGTGTGTGTATGTGAGTGGTTTTAAATATAAAATGAAATTATAGAGATTAAAAGCAAAAGTTTAATCTGCTTCCCTTTTTATATCATTTTGTGTTCTGTGAAAATGCAACCGTCCTATTATTTTAAATATAAAAACTAGGCTTTGTCTATTGTTAATATTTTCTTTTATGAATATCAAATCAAGTGCAAGTGTAAATGAATGTAATTGATGTGTCGGTTAAAAGTTTTAGTGGAATGTGTCTGATAATGATGTTAAACTTCATCTATTGTTCAAAAAAGATGTGGAAAATGTGATAAATGTTTGAATTTCATTTGAATCATGAATTACTTGGAAGGAGTTAAATATTTGAATAGATAACTTTTTTATTTAACACTTTTCTTTGAGAAATTTTGTCTTTCATTTTCGTTTCATTTCAATTTATTTCATTAAATTTTCAGGTAAAAGGTAAATTAAATAAATAAATCAAAGCCTTAATGGTCATTGATACAAAATGAAATGATATGAAGATTAATATTATTTTACTGTAATTAAAGACAAATTGTCACATCTCATCAAGATTGTCAATTAAATTAAATTCGATATCTTTTTGGTATAAAGTTAGATTGACAATGACAATTTCCTTTCACAACTTTTACCTATATATTGATTGTCTATCATTAGTCCTTGTCTTTCAAAGCCTTTTAAGCGTATCAATGAGACGACAGGAAAACAAATTATCGTATAAAAGTATTTTGTATTATTATATTCAAATGTCTGATCGGTTGATAGGAAATGAATAATTAAATTTTATTTGATTTATTGATGTGAGGAAACTTGTCTTTAGTTTTATATATTCAAAGTTATTTAATGAATTTTCTGATTAAATTCGTCCCATTTAATTTTTTATCTAGTCATTACCGTGAAAAATCATTCCTCAACATAATTTCCGCTTGGATTACATTTTCGTGGGCAAAACCCATCATAATTTCATCAAGTTTCATACACATCTGAATCCAAGTAATGTGAACATTGAATGAATTTAACGCATATATGTTACAATACAAAGATTATTAGTAAAAACAGTTAAATTTATGCCTCACATATTTTATTAATGTGTGTGTGTGTGTTCTTATGACGCATATTTTATGCTTTAAATAAAATAAAAGACACTGAAACATGAACTGAAATGAGATAAAGGCGAAAATCAAAATGACATGCGCTGTACACACACACATACACACACACATGTGTGTAAGTATGCTCATTTGTTAATAAATATTCAGAATATTTTAGCTTAGCTTAAGCAAAAGCTAAAAAAAGTTAAAAAAAGCTAAAAAGCCAAAAATTTAGCTTTTTTTAGCTTAGTTTCAT
>LN483469.1:450631-485661 GCA_900002565.1 Culicoides sonorensis | reverse complement strand
ATGTTGAATTTTGCGATGTTTGTACTGAAGGAAAAATGTGTCGAATTCCTTTCAATGGTAGTCGTGAAAATACAAAATTTCCATTACAAAGAGTACACTCTGATGTCTGTGGTCCTCTTCCAAGAACTTGGAATGGTTGTAAATTTTTCGTTGTATTTCTTGATGATTTTACACATTTTGCAACCGTGTATCTGATAGCCAAGAAATCCGATGTATTTGAGAAATTCAAGCAATATGAGGCTGAAGTGAGGAATGCTTTTAATAGAACAATCAGTAGATTAAGAGTTGACAAAGGAACTGAATACGTTTCAAATGATCAAAAGTCATTTTATAAGTCAAAAGGCATTGTATTAGAACAAACTGTTGGATATACACCACAACAAAACGGTGTAGCCGAACGTTTTAACAGAACAATAGTGGAAAAAGCTCGTTCAATGTTGATTCAAGCCAATATGCCTGATTATATGTGGGGAGAAGCAATATACACTGCTGCTTACTTAATCAATAGAAGTCCTACGAAAGCTTTGAAAGTAAATAAAGCTCCAGCTGAATTATTTTTTGGAAATAAGCCTGATGTTAGTAAGCTTCGTGTATTTGGTTGCAAAGCATTTGCATGGATTCCATCTCAAAAACGTTCAAATTCGATAAAAAGAGCAAAGAATATGTGATGGTTGGATATTCAAGTAACGGGTATCGACTATGGAACAAAGAAGAACAAAATATTATCGTGTCAAGAGATGTGAAGTTTGATGAAACCGTTTTTCCATTCAGTAAAGTCACAACAAGTCAAGAATATAGTATCAATGAGAGTGAAAATTTTGTTTCAACAACGTTTCATAAAACAAATGATGAAATTAGAATTCCTGAAGCAAGTGGGGGAAATACAAGTAATATTGGTGCTTCTGAATTGAGACGTAGTACAAGAAATCGTAATCAACCTGATTGATTAACATATAAAACGGAAAAATTTGATCAAAATATTGCGCTCTCAGTGCCAAAAGATAGAAATAATATCAAGGATTTTATTTCGAGTAAGAGTGCTGTTGAGCGCTCGCTTAACGGTAATTTTAATGATATTTTTTCTGAAGAATCTAATACTGCTGATGATATTTTTGTTCAAGAAGAAGAAAAATTGACTGATGACTTAGAAATAAATCCCTTTGCGCTCACAGTGACAACAGTTAGAAATGAAACCATGGAGTTTATTTCAGGCAAGAGTGCTGATGAGCGCTTGTATGATGGTAATTATCCTATTTGTAACGATGCAAATGAAATGTTTACTGCCAAAAATATTTTACATGAAAATGATCCTGATGCTTGGTGTGAGGAAATACTTGCTTATAATTGTTTTGCGCTCACAGTGCCACCATTTAGAAATAATATCAAGGATTTTATTTCGAGCAAGAGTGCTGATGAGCGCTCGATCAATGGTAAATTCCTTGAATTTAATTTAAAAGATCTTGATACTGCTAAAGAAATGTCTCCCGAACCACAGAATTACAATGAAATTTTCAAACGAGATGACAGTAAATTTTGGATTCAAGCTGTTGGTGAAGAAATTAAATCATTAGAAGAAAACAAAACCTGGAAGCTAGTCAAACGTACAAGTGAAATGAAACCATTAACTTCTAAATGGGTTTTCAAGATCAAAGACAATGGAAATTCAATCAAGTACAAAACAAGATTAGTGGCACGTGGTTTTCTTCAAAAATATGGAGTAAATTATACAGAAACATTCGCAACTGTAGCAAAATTAGCAACAATTCGTATTGTTTTGTCAGTTGGAATGCAACATTGTTATAAATTTCATCAAATGGATGTAAAAACTGCTTTCCTTAACGGTGATTTAGATGAAAAAGTTTTTATGGAAATTCCTGATGGAGTAAAAAGTGCACCAGGATATGTGTGTAAATTGGAAAAATCATTATATGGACTCAAGCAAAGTCCTAAGTGCTGGAATGAGAAATTTAACAAATTTATGATAGACAATGGATTTTCAAGATCAAAACATGATTATTGCTTGTATGTGAAGCAAGGACACAAACCAATTTTTATTGTGCTTTATGTAGACGACTTGTTAATTGTAAGTCCCTCCGATGAAATAATATCAGATATCAAAAATAGATTGAACAGAAGTTTCAAGATGACTGATTGTGGTATCTTAACAAATTTTCTTGGAATGAATTTCAAATTTTCTGAAAACAGTTTGAGCATTATACAAACAAATTCAATTGAGAAAATGTTATCAAGATTTGGTATGGAAAATTGTAATATTGTTCACACTCCAATGGATAAAAATTGTGCATTAGAAAGAAGTTCAAAAATTGTGGAGCAACCTTATAGAGAGTTAATTGGCTGTTTAATGTATATCATGCTGTGTACAAGACCGGATATTTGTTTTGTTATTGGATATTTGTCAAGATATCAAGAATACGCTGGTGAAGATCATTGGATAGCAGCCAAAAGAGTTCTTCGATATTTAAAAGGTACAATACAATATGGATTAACATATGGACGTAAATCTGAACCCGCAATTCAAACATTTGCTGATGCTGATTGGGCTTCTTGTAAAATTGACCGTAAATCTGTGTCTGATTGTGTCATTAAAGTTTATGGTAACACAGTGTCTTGGTTTAGCAAGAAACAACAATCAGTTGCAACATCATCATCAGAAGCCGAATACATAGCATTAAGTGGTGCTGTTACTGAGACTATTTGGGTCTCACTAACTCACAATATCACTTTACAAGAGACATGGTTGAGAAAAAACAAGTGCAAATTATCAAAATTCAATCAGATGACCAGTTAGCTGATCTAATGACGAAAGCCTTGGACAAAATTAAGTTCTTACAATTTAAAAAATTATTATTAAATTGAGTGGGGGTGTTAAAGTATTAATGTAGCATGCCCTGACAATTTACTTCATTACAAAAACTATAACGTTTTTCAGTCTTTAACAGGATTTTAACAAATAAACATTGTTTTAAATAATTATAATAAATCTTACAATTTATTAAATAAAATAAGAATTCTTCTTATCTAAGAGTTCTATAGTGTAAACCTATATTTTATAGCTAAGCTTGGACTCGTTATAGTCTGACAAATATAAATTGAAATTTTTTGTACGTATTTTCTGTATGTACATACGCGAAAAAATTTCAATTTATATTTGTCAGACTATATCAATCAAAACTCTTTTTTTTCATTGAAGAATAATTGAAAATTTTGGGACATGAATAGTTGGGCCTAAACTTACTGGTAAATTAGTAATAAGTTTCTCATTGCAAAGCTACAGAACTCGTAAAATTAATTTAATTTGATGTAATTTTGTAATATGAAATACTTTTATTTAACATTAAGTGTTACATAAATATTTTACATTAGTTGCTGTCAAAAAGTTTTTCTTCCACCTTTTCTGCATCAGAAGACAAACTTTGTATGAGCGGCTCAACACAATTTCTAGGTATTAAGGTGCCTACAATTTTTTTCTCTGCATTTAATCGAAGACGAATAGCTTGTAACTTGTTATTTTGACTTGATCTTGTTGCTATTATGTTTTCAAGTCTAGCCCACACAGACAATACTATATTAAAAAAAAGTAAATGCAAAATACAGTGAGTTTTCAAAAGTTAACATCAGTCTTTGTTGCTCTTTATGACTCTTCGTTAGTCTCTTTTATGACTCTTTAATGACCTCAATGACTCTTTGTGCATCTTTTATAGTCCTGCCCAGTCCTGTTAGCTCCTGATTTATCTTTATTGCTCCTCATTGATCTTTATTGATCCCTCATTAAACCCTTAAATTGATTTTTTTTTAAATTCATGTGTCCTCATGACTCTCCATGACTCTTCTAGATTCTCATGACTCTTCATGACTCTTTATGACTCTTCATTGATCCCAAAAATTTTTTTTTTAATTTTTTTCAAAGAGTCAAAAGAGTAATGAAGATCAATAATAATACGATGATTCATGATTTTTATTGAACCTTATTGATCTACATTACTCTTTTAGACCCTTTGAAAAAAAATTAAAAAAAAAATTTTGGGATCAATGAAGAGTCATAAAGAGTCATGAAGAGTCATGAGAATCTAGAAGAGTCATGGAGAGTCATGAGGACACATGAATTTAAAAAAAAAATCAATTTAAGGTTTAATGAGGATCAATAAAGATCAATGAGGAGTAATAAAGATAAATCAGGAGTTAAGAGGACTGGGTAGGACTATAAAAGATGCACTAAGAGTCATTGAGGTCAATAAAGAGTCATAAAAAAGACTAACGAAGAGTCATAAAGAGCAACAAAGAATGATGTTAACTTTTAAAAACTCACTGTATAATAACAAAATCAAAAAATATTAATATTACCTGTACCAACTAAAACATGGTAAGTACGGCGCCTTAAACCGGTCTGGTATAAAAAATATTAGAATGGTAAAATTTGAATACATAATTAAAAAAAAAAAAAAAAATTTAAAGTCTAATTTTTGTAGTTTGTATCTTATGCTATGTCTTAATTGGAACGATATCCACAAAAAAGTCGGATATGTCGATATCTGACAAATAACTACTTAGATATCCCATACAAAATGCATAAAACGATATCTCACTTTCAACACAGATAACTGATATCTGCGTGAACACCTGATTCATGCGTGAATTTTTATTCCACTTTCTGGCTATTTCGGTTTGTTTTTACAAGTTTTATATTGTATTCGCGCTATTAATTCCTTTCAGACCGCGTAGCGCCCGAACGGTTCATCTTATGTTCGTATTCAGTGTGGGAGTGTTTATATATCAAAAAAATACAGTGTCCATACAAAAAAATAGAGTGACCATGAGAAACTCGATTTTCCAAAAATTTTCCGAGAAAATGGAAAATTTTTGTCTCATCATTCTGAGAAACTTTGCCATGACAAAATCATACCTATCATACCCATACCTAAATCAAACAGGAAAAATTTTCTTCAAAACAATTTTCTTTTACAATGCAAACAAATTTAATGTACAATATCTGATCAGCTGTTAATTTTTTGTAGTTAAGACAGGTACAGATATCTATAGCGGATATCGATATCCGATGTCAGATATCGCACTAACTAAGACATGGCAATATATCACTATGATATTCTTTTGTGTAATTTTTACTGTAGGGTAGGGTAGAAATATAAAATAAATTTTCATATATTTTATATAATTTTTAATGCACTGTTTTCAATCAAAATTGCTTTTGGTTCAACTCGTCTATTTTTCTTACCAGGTTAAGCTAAAGTTACATATTTAAGGTAGGGTAGATTAATGACTTACCAAAAATAGCCACTTACCGATAATTTCATACATATTTAATGCTTTATTCATCAAAGAATTATAATTTTATGATTCTAAACTAAACTGTTAATCATTTTTTTGTTAAATTGATAAAAAAATTAACACTAAGAGTTTTAGTAAGAAAAAATCAAGAAATATAACATGTATTGTTATTGGTTTTTATAGATATTAATAGATTCATTTCTACCCCTGCAGACAAATACGACGAACCTACATTTTTGGTTAAAATGACTTTATGATGGAAAAGGTCAATTAAAACCATATCAAAGCATTTGCTTTCGAAAAAAATTTTTTGCTCTACGATGTCCGAGTTTTAATGGCTCGATTTTCGCAGTTTTCGAGAAATTGCATGTTAAAACGAGGCATATTCGTATTTGCATGCATAAAAGACTTAATTTGGAGTCATTAGGTGAAATACTTGGAACCATTAAGTTTTCTAGGACTACTGAAGTTGATTAGATAATAATTGATTTCTTTTATTTGCAAGGTAAGTCGGAGAATCATTGTTCCGAAGCGATGTGAGAGCTATCAGTAAATTTAAAATATATTTAATTTATTTTTTACTTGATTTGGAGCTTTTAGGGCTTTTAATGTAAATGTGATTTTTTTTCCAAATATAATGGTCACCCGCAAATGAGGGGGTAGAATTTACCTTTTTGGGACTAAATTTTACCCCGAAAATTACTGCCGAAATCTACCAAACTCAAATGGCCGGCATTCAGTCAAAGTTCACTATTTTTTAGTTTCTTTCGCGTAAATCATCTATAAAAGGAGTTCTCAGATTTTTTTCTTATCTTCTACAAAGTTGTTTGTATACTCTAGGAAAACACTTTTCTAATAGAGCACATTTTTGTAAATCCAAGCGTTTAAAACCTGTGAAGTTTTTTTGTGAAAAATTGTCAAAAAAGTTTATATGGAAATTGAAATTTGCTTTTTGCCTTCTTTCCAACGATATAAATTATTTGACACTTTGGAACAAAATTAACTTCAGAAAAGTTTAAACTTTGATATGTAATAATATGAACTTTAAGGGGAAATGACTCTTTTTCATACAAATTTCATTATTTCATAAAACAAACACGAATCAGTGAATTTTAAAATTTCTAAGTGGAAAATAATCAGGATTGAAAAATCTTTTTGACGTGTTTCAGGATTTCTGAAAGCAATCATATCGATTTTATTTTGTTTATCTGTGTAATGCAAGCACGAACGAAGTTTTCAATTTAAGCTAATTAGGCTGCTAAATATGAAAAAAAAAACTCTTACAATATTTAAAGGATCTGACTACCTTTAACATATGACCATTGATCTCTAAAAATATAAAATAGAACTAGTGCTATTGAATCAAAAATTTAAAACTGCAATTATCTCAGTTTGTAGTTTTAGTAGGAGGGTCGTTCTTGCCTGCAACGGAAGATTTGGAAGATTTAAATAATAATTATTTACTTATTTAAGGAATAAGTTTTTTGCACACCTTATTTTAATTTTGCTACACTTAATTTTAATACATGCACACCTAATATAAGAAAAACCTCACTCCTAAACATTAATGTCTCACTCCTTAAAAATTCACATGTCAATCTAAACTTTTTAAGTTTTTCACACCTAACTTTCACATTCGCATCCTTAATTTATATCTTTCACACTTATTTTTCATATTTTCACACCTATCAATTTTGAAAATCACCCCTAAAAAAAATTGAAAATGTTCACCTAAAATTAAACTTCTTGTTCCTATATTTAATGCTTTTCACACCTAAAAATTAAATGAAAAATCACACCTAATTTGAATTTTCTCACCCTTAACTTTTAAGTAATACACACTTATTTTTATAATTTTCACTCTAAAAATTAAATTAAAAATTAAACCATATTTTAATTTTCTCACCCTAATATTTTTATTTTTCACACTTTAAAAATTTTCAAGAATATAATAGTAGTGTCAGAATTGTTTTTTAATATTTAGATTTTCAATTTTGTTACTCATTTGAGTGGCAAATTATGATTCATAACAATATAGATACTCAATCATTCACGTTTGTTTAACATAATGTATGAAACTTTGAAAAATAAATTAGGAGACTTAAAAGTATAATTTTTTAATTAATATAGAATTTTTATATGTAATGTAAAATAATGAAAAGAAAGTATTTTTGGTTTATTCTTGACAAAATTTATTTATTTTATTTTTTTGTTGTACATGATTTTGGACGCGATTTTTCTTTCCTCTGCAACAACTGGAGCTTATTTAGATCCTAAATTGAAAACACCGAAAAAATTGTTTTTTTCAATTTTTGAAATTTTTGATGCAATATTTTTCAAAACTCAATTTTTATGGTTTATTCAAAACGATAGAGAAATGCTAAATATATGAATAGATGAATAAACACAAATTGTAAAAATTTATATTTTAGAGTTAAAAACCGCATCATTTTGAAACTTTAATAAAATAAAATTTAATGCATACCAAACATTTGAGTAAAGCAAGGCATCTGTATGGATCAGCAGAAGCATGAGTGTACAATACTGTTTGGTTTGCATCAATTTCTTATTATTTGTATTAAAAAATTACAATTTTCGCTCTTTAATTCAATTAAATTTACAAATAATAGAATTTTGTATAAGATTCTTGAAGATATTGTTCTGCAGTTCAAAACCTTGTCTTAAAACATGCCGTAGAAAAATAGGACGGCAACAAATACGGCAAGTTTTTATTTTACGTGTAAGTTGAGCATTTTAAGAAGGGCAAATACATGAAAAATCGTTGTTTTGTAAGAATACTTCAAAATTTGGTAAGAAAACATCGAAAACAATATTTGAAAAAGTTATTTTATTTTTCAAAATATCAATTTTTTCCGAATAAACTATGTGTCTATTCCTCTTGGAAAAATATTTCTCATAAAAATAAACTGATTTGCAGCGATACAGACATTTTTGAACGCTAAAATTTTTTTATGTACTTTTAAACTGTAAAAGGATTTGCGAGTAGTGTCAGTTTTATTTATTTTGTTATTCAGTAGTGTTATAAATATTTGAGATTATTTTCGCTTATTAAATTTGAAATTTTAATAAACAAAATAACATAGGAGCATCAAGAGCATGTTTCTCAGACATGTTTTTGGGGATTTTTTCCAATTTTTAATTTCGTAACCAGAAAATTTTTATTATTAAATTCATATACTACTATTTTATACCTGAAAATTTCTAAAAGTGTGAAAAATGAAAATATTAGTGTGAGAAAATTATAATGTGGTGTGATTTTTAATTTAATTTTAAGAGTGAACATTATAAAAATAAGTGTGATTTACTTAAAAGTTAAGGATGAGAAAATTCAAATTAGGTGTGATTTTTCATTTAATTTTTAGGTGTGAAGCATTAAAAATAAGTATGAATGGTACATTATTAAGTGTGAATGAATAAGTAATAGGTGTGAAATTTTAAACAAAAATAAGGGTGAGAAATACAAACATATTTAGGTGTGAAATTCATATACATTAGGTCTTATCTAATAAATTTTAGGCGTGCAAAACTTATAAATTAAGTGTGAAATGTATTAAAATTAAGGGTGCAAAAATTAAAATAAAGTGTGCAAAAAACGATAGCTCTTATATATGTAAAAATCATTTAAGACTGATCGATTAATGTTTGTGCTTGCAGTTAATATAGAGAAAAAAACACTAAAAATGCTTTCCAAGTATTAATTTTTACCCGTCATAAACAAATATTTAATTTTTTTGCCTAATAAAAGAGTTATAATGCTTTAAAATTCAATATTTCTTAAATTTTTGATAAGTGGCTAAACCATCCTATGTGCTAGAAAGTAAATTAAGGCATATACTTAATTAATTTAAAACATGAATATAAAATAAAATGTAAATTTACTCTATATTTCTGGTTGCATGTCGTCTAAAATATTAAAAAAAAATATTGTGTTTACCTCACATTCTAAACCCATACTAATATTTCGACAATTTCCTCTCCAATATGCATGAGAACAAGTATTTATACTGGCGTCGTATTGATCATTCCATGCCTTTTCAGCTTCATCTGATGTAACTTTTTTATACTTTTTCTGAAGTTCTGCCAAAGATTCAGACCTTACTTGGAGGCCTGTATTTGGTCTGTAGACTTGAAACATAATAATATCTTTTTTATTTTTATTGGGTATTTCGTATTTTTTTCTCAAATTATTTTCAACTTTAATAGCTAAAATTGCTGTGGGTTTTTCACTACGTATTTGTTGAGATAAATAAAATCCCTCGTTAGGGTCTCCAAGCTCTATCCATCTTAAAATTATAATATATTTTTTTATTCTTTAATTTAATGATTCTATGTCCACTTACTTTTCTATAGCTTCTTGCCATATCATCCCTCTTTCTACTTGAACAGTATAAAGTTCACAAGGAGCGACTCCTGTGGAATGCTTTCGAATAAATTTGATAACTTTGATAGGCTTGACGTTTTCCCCTGCTGTTCCTAGATCTTTAATGAAAATTTTAAAATGTGTATTTTTAAAAAACATCATTCCAAGCATTTACCTAAAATACCGAGATCAAATTTGCCAAGTTTTTTTGCTTGGGCGATTATTGCTGCTAATGTGTCTGTGAAATATTTAAAAAGACGATTCTGCAAATCAACCGGTATTCCCAATATTCTATTTAGAAATTTTGACATGTTGTTATAATCTTTATCTAATGTTAATACGCCAGGTGTTTGTTCACTGTTTACAATGATTCCAACACCTACGAGTGATGCAGCTATATCCTTGAAAAAATCACCTTTATAATCCTGTGGAGCGGGAACAATTGGAGCTTCATATTGCATTATAGTTTTCATTACAGACTCTAGAGCAGTTTTACCATACTTATTATCAATATTAAATTGTGATAAATCTCTTGTTTCAGTTGCCCGACGATCACCATGGGTTAAAGCTCCCAAAGATTCTAGACGCTTTGCCACAGTCGAAGCAAACCTACGTTCTCCAGCTAGGTCTGAAATCAAAAATACATATTCTGGAGCATTAACTTGATTTGACCGATGTGTTCTACCAAACTGTTGAATAGCCCGATCAGCAGACCAAGGAAGCTCAAGAGTTATATGAACTCTTCTTCTTTGGTTTTTTACTCGTCGATCACTTTGAAGTGATATTCCACTAGATGCCGCTTCCGATATAATAGCAACATCTTTTTCGCCATCCATAAATCTTTTCTTTTCGGTTAAATTAAGAACTTCTAAGGATACATCTTGTTCGGATCTTGATTCGTACTGTATGTTGCCTCTGTCTGTTTGTACCACTCTTCCTTTTCGGCCTGTCATTTCTGCAACGTTTTCTGGACCACCAAGTTCGTCAATTAATTGATCTAATGTGTTAGGTGGAAGACGTTCTCCTAAACTCTCAATTTTTGAAAGCAATTCTTCTTTCATTTCACAAGCTCTCTCAATAGCTTTGTGAGGAGGAGGTCCTAGTGGTAAAGAAAAACCATTGCCTTGGAATACATTAGGTTTCATATCATTCTGTTTTTTAGTTAAATGTTCGTGAATTTTATCTTGTGTAGAAACTTGCTTCCGCAATTGATTAGTTTTTGGTTTTTTTACTTTTTTAACATTTTTAGATTTTCCTACCCATGGATCAGCATTACTACTATCTGAATCTGAACCAAATGGATTATAATCGCTACTGCAACTACTATATTCATTCAAATCATTGTCGCTTCCATTACTTTCACTGCCTGTTAAATTTGAATGTTCTGATTCATATTCCAAATCTGTAGAATTATATTTAGGCTTTTTAAGTTTTTTTGAATGTTCTCTAGAAGGTTTTCTTTTATTATCTAAAGAGCTAGTTGAAGGAATTTCTCCCATAATGCGCTCCAAGATTGTTTTAGTGCTAGATGATTCTATGCCAAGAAGCCGATTGATTCGATTTCTATCTGGTGCTGGGAAATGTTTCTCAACTAATGACTGAAAAACGCCCCTGTAATATATTCAGCTTTTTTAATATAATTTTTTTCTTTTTGCATTCAAGTAACGTGTTTATTTGAGTGTTCTAGAATATCCGTAATTTTTTTTATTCCCATGTTTCTATTTTAAAATAAGGCCGCAACAAATGAATTTTAAAAGTTTTGTCCGATGCCTCTTTGAAAAGTCAAGAAGACGAGGGGCAAAAAAAAAATTATTTTTGAACCGGATTTTCAATTAAAAATTCATGTTTTTTAGAAAATTTAAACAATTTTTAAGTAAAATTTACATTATTGTTATTATAAAAAACTAAATAAACAAAAAAAATCCAATTAAAATTCCTTTTGCAAAATTTTGAAATCGAAAATTTGTAACGGTCAAATTTTGTTAATTTCTGAGTGTCACCAAAATCAGAATTGATCGATTTGATGATTTCTTTGTAAATATTTGCCAATAACATTCTCAAAAGACAATTAATTACAAATGTAAGCAACTATACGTCTGTTATTAGTGTTATTTCAAAGAAATTGCCTTAAAAACATAATTTGTGAGTGGAACTTTTTTTTTTTAGCTATAACCTCATTTCATATCAACAATTTGAAAGTTTGTTAAAAAAACAAAAATCCCGAAGGGTACATTTTCCATAAAACCAAAATCTCGAAAACAAAAATTCATAAAATCAAAATCCATAAAAATTCTTCATACTCAACAAAATTATTTTTGATTAAAATCATAGATAAACTCAAAAATAGTTGAAGATAAAAATTTTAGAATGGTACAACGGACCAAAAGTGTCAAAAATTCAGATTTTTCACACTATATCTAAATTTTCAGGAAAATTTTGGAATGGCACGAAAGCAGTGATGTCCTTTAAAATTTTTAACAAGAGGTTTTCTTAGCTTTACTGTTATTATTTCAGATAAAGTTTTGATTTATCATCGACTCCGTTTTTTTGTCTAAAATGATATTCATTAGACCGCACCCCTTCTTGCACTCTGCAGAACTTATTGAAATTCAGCGATAACAGAACCAAATTCATAGTTTGAATGTCCAGTTTTTGGGCGTTTAGCAAAATATTAGTTAAAAAAGTTGTATATTTTGATGCAACCTATATTTCAAGATAAAAACAAATAAACATCATAATAAAGCCGTTCGAATTTTCTAATACAATATTTTACGTTAAACTTCAAAAGATTTTCACTATTTCCAATAAACTTTTGTTTCGTTTTTATATTAGAATATCGTTTTATATAAAAGGGGTGTTGATAATTAAAACAAAAAATGAAATATTCTAATAATATATATAAAAATAGGCTTTGATTCAAACCATTACACAGAGATTTCCTTTGATCTAGGTAAAAATTTTAACAAGGGGTTCTCGCGAACCCCTGCGAACCCTATGCAGGACATCACTGCACGAAAGTAATTTTTTTTTATTATTTTTTATTGTTTTCTATTTTCTTTTCGAATTTTCTGGTTTTAGCCTTGTTCCAACCATTTTCCGTTTTTCCAGACAATTTTTTAGTTTCCCATTGTTTTTGTGGTTTTTCCGATTTTGGAGATTTTGGTTTGGATAAAACGCATTGCAATTTTTCATAAGAAATAAATCAAATTTCAAAGAATAACAACGGCAATGTCCAGTCGAGCTTAAGACACTTAAATTGTATGTTTGTGATATTAAATATCAAACCGACTCTTCGAGCTTCGAACGACTATATGGCCAGTTCGCCACTGCTTGTGTTTGAGTTAAAAGTTTATAAAAAAACTCACTTGGCTGTAGATACGAAGTCTGTTAATTCACCATCATCTTTTTCTAATTGTTCTAGAGTTCGGGCTTCTCCAGTAGACTGTAATCCTATGACAACACATTTTCCATATTTAATAGCTTCACTAGCTATTTTCACGCAATGATTCACTTTAGCAGCTATGCATAAATATTTGAAGAATCTTTGATGAGCTGACCAAAATTGACCCCACATTGTTTTTTTCATTCGACTTTCTGCATCTATTAATTCACCTGCCTCAGTAAATTTTTGCATAGCTTCCACCCACTGTATAAGAACTTATTATTATTTGTATAATATATAATTAAGAGATACATACCAACTGAACAGATTCATCGTATACTCTTTTAAATTCTTCTGTCAAAGCAACTTCCTCTATTTTAAATCCGACACCATGAAAACTTAGCTGTCGAGCAATATACATTCCTCTTAGTTTCATATCCATGGCAACGATCTCCATTGCACCTACGCCCCTGTGTTATGAAATATTGTTTTATTTTGAAATTTAAAAAATTTGTTTCCCTCATGCGACGTTTAAAAAATATGAGCAATATTAATACAGTATCATCTCGCATATTTCCCTCATCGGGGATCGGTTTTGTGAAATATAAGAAAATAAAGTAAATCTATTAGTAATATATATGAAAACATTAAATATCAAATATATATCAAAGTTTAATATTTTAACCCTTGGATGTCCTTAAGTTCGTGGTCTCAGGGTAAAAAGTCACTCAAGCTGTAAGTTTATCTTATTAACCCTCTCTTTCCCAGAGATAGATCGACCTTTTGATTTTTTGATTAAATTCAATTTGTTGATGTTTGTTTTAATTGATTTTGACCCAAAAAAAAAATAATCAATCAATCAATTTGGTTTTCAGAATAAAAAATTTATACGAGAAGCTTATAAAAATACGTACAACTCCTATACCATAACTATAACTATATCCACCCGTGGGACACTGGGAAAGAAAGGGTTAATAAAAAAACACACATTTTCTAGCTTTTATTATGATACGAAAGATCGCAAAACAATCTTAGACCGGCTAATTCTGCCTTCTTTCTAAATGTTGAACATCAGATTTTCTTGTAAATGAACATTTATGATCTACCTTTACGATTTTCTTTGTTACCAAAGTAAAATTGCATCTAGTAAAATGAAAATAACTTAAGAACAATAAGGAATTACGTAGGAGTGGCTTTCCATTCCAAAGTGAGTGCCGATCACAAGTTTTTTTTTATTTTCTATCTATTTTGACAATTTGGCCAAACAGGCCAAACATGGTTCATTAAAAAAAATATGAGCTTGTTCTCCTGAAAACCACAGGTTTAATTTTGTTTTATTCTTCATTTTAAAACTGCAAAAACGTTTTTGTGTTTTTTTCTGAGAGTTGTAGATAATAGTTTGGAGAAAAAAGTTTTTCAACAATCTATTTTTTCGTATGAAAACCTGTAAAATGATATATGAATAGTTAATTCTCCAAACAATTTTCTTCAACTTTCAAGAACAAACATCATACTTATATCTGTCTTTCAAAATACGGGCTATAAATATATGGTCAATTTGAAAATTTACAATTAATAAACAATTATATTGTTGTGGAAAAACACTTGAATAAATATATAAAACATTCAAAATTGAAAATAAAAACAAATTTAATTAGGATATTGTAGTGAAATATAACAAATTATGATTGAACAATTTAGATATAATCTATAATCACAGCAAAAATTGTACAAGTTCTAGATTTTGATATTTTTTTGACCTGTTTTTCGTTTTTGAGTTCACTTTCGAAGAACTTTAATTTTTGAAGTTGATAAACTTCAGAGGAAACAGAATGTCATACGATTTTGGACTGAGTTTTTTATTTTTTATTTTTAAGTGTTAATTTAGATTCTTAAAACTCAAAATCATGCGATGCATATTATTACTTTGTTTCTTATTAATAAACGAGCTCTTTCGACACTAGAGGTTACAGTGAAAACAGTAGAAAACTTGCTGTAAATATTAAATGCTAGTAATTTTGTTGTTTGTACATAAAGCACATTCCTTTAAGAGTGACATTGTGATGAATGTGAATGAAAAATGACTTGTAGAGAAAAAGTTTTTTCCTGTTCGTTTTAGGTATATGGTGTCTTCTGGAAAGTTGCTCAGAATGATAAGGCAAAAATTTTGGCATGAAAAACATTTTCCATTTCCTTGGAAAATTTTCGGAAAATCGGTTTTTCCACGCTCACCCTATTTTTTTATATGGACATCCTAATTTTTTTATAGCCCATGTTACCCGAGCTTTGGATGGGTAAATATGACTAAAACATCATATTGGTCTTTTTCGAACCGTTTAGGCGTAATCGAAAAAGAAACTTTTTTTGTGCAGCAAATACAAATAAAGAACTTTAAAAAAACGTTTCTTTAAAAAGAGTAATTACATCGAGTTTTAAGTGGTAATGAATTTTATTTTCACGAATTGAAAATGTTTGATTCGAAAAAACTTACCGTTTTTCAACTGCGTTAATAAAATCGTTGAATGTTGGGAATGGTGTGCCTTGTCCCCAAATTCCGAGTCGAACCATATAGGCCATATTTCTTGGTTCGGAAGCTCCTGTTGCAGATGCATAAACAACTCTCGCTTTTGGTAGCTTATTCTGCAATTCCAGTGCAGTTAATCCAGTTTTAGTAGGTTTGCTCGATCCAGTGGGACACAAATTTTTAGCTTTGTGACATTCATCAAACACTATAACACCATCGAAATCTTCTCCACACCATTGTAATATTTGCTTTAACCTTGATTTATATTTGATTGTACTATTTTGTGACTCTCCTATCAATGATGAATAAGTACCAAAGATTACTCCTTTTTTTATGTTATTATTGACCGAAGAATTTATTTTTGCATATTTTAGCTACTCAAAAGTTTTTGTTAATATTTTCTTAAATATATTTAAAATTCGTTATATACCTTATTTAATGAGTGAACTTCAATTTTTGTAGCTCCAATATCACGAAGATCTCTTTCACAGTCATACTTTAAATCGTTTGAAACTGACAACCAAATAGCTCTTTTTCGTCCTTTCAGGTAATTTTCAAAAATTATCCCTGCAATAGTGCGACCTTTTCCAACGCCTGCACCATCCCCAACCAAAAATCCTGCCCTCGTTCCATCAGGAAGAATATGATCATGAGCTTGACAAGCATATACAATAGATTCTAATTGTAAAGCGCTTAGTTCTCCATTAGAAATGGTTTCTTTGGGAATCGATAAGTTATAATAAACATCAGCTGATTCAACAGAAGATAAAGATGCAGTCTCTACAACAGGATCTGGGTGCTTACGTCCAAGTTTTACTGTTCAAAGTAAAATTACACAGCTTAATAAAAAAAGTCGATGTCATACCATTGAGAAATCCCGAAACACGTCAAAAAGATTTTTGAATCCTGATTATTTTCCACTTTGAAATTCACTGATTCGTGTTTGTTTTATGAAATAATGAAATTTGTATGGAAAAGAGTCATTTTCCCTTTAAGTTGAAATGATTAAATATCAAAGTTTAAACTTTTCTGAGGTTAATTTTGTTCCAAAGTGTGAAGTAATTAATATTTTTAGAAATGGGACAAAAAGAGCTAACAGAAAATATAAATTTTAATGTAATTAGCGAAATATTTATTGGGCTTTTTAAGCTAACAAATACAAAAAAAAAGAGAAAAAACTCATTTTTTTTGTATTTTTAGAACAAAATTTAATATAAATTGAATATTATGCGGGCTTATTGTGATAAAATTTATATTTTTTGTTAGCTCTTTTTGTCCTCTTTGTAAAAATATAAATTACTTGACACTTTGGAACAAAATTAACTTCAGAAAAGTTTTAACTTTGATATTTAATAATTTCAACTTAAAGGGAAAATGACTCTTTTCCATACAAATTTCATTATTTTATAAAACTAACACGAATCAGTGAATTTCAAAATTTCAAAGTGGAAAATAATCAGGATTCAAAAATCTTTTTGACGTGTTTCGGGATTTCTCAATAGTATGACATCGACTTTTTTTCATAGGTATCAAACTCGACTTTTTATTCATGCGAACCCAGAGCGGAACGGCAAAATTTTGAACTAACTATTAATAAAAATAGAATTCTATTTTTTAGAGTCAATTGTTTAATTTATTTGCCGAAACTTTAAGTATGAACTTAAAAAAAATTAATTAATGAATTTACAAAAATAAACAATTAAAAAATGAATATAAATTTTAGAAATTATATAATTAGTAAAAAAAATAAAATTTTCTTTATTATTATTTAATAAAATGCTGATAAGTTTTGGACTTTTATCTTATTTAGTTGATTCGTGAAAATTTTAGAAAAATTTAAAAAATGTAAAATTTTCATTTATTTTTCTAAATAAAATATCAATGGAAAAAATAAACTTCACATTAATAGTTTATACAATCTCCTCTGGCGGCGCTGCGATCGCACATGTAAATTTGTGTGGAGTTTGATACCTATGCATAAATGAATAAAAATCAATTTAACTAGGTCCGCAGGTAAAAGTTTGAAAATTGATTTTGACAGTCCATCGTCGGCTCGAAAAACAATTCATTTTATATTCAAATTTATTTTTTTTTTTTTGGCTGTTTTTTCATTAAGATCATCAATTAATTATAATTATAATGTTTCAATAAATTTATACTTAATTTAACTTTTCTTACAATTTTACGATTTTAAGTATGAATTTTTAATTTATTTAGTATGATTTTTGAAATTATTTAGCATGAAAAAATAATTATTTTTTAGTATGAAAGTCAAAATTATTTAGTATGAATTTTGTCAATTTTAGTATGAATTTACAATTTATTTGGTATGATTTTTGAAATTATTTAGTATGAAAAGATTATTATTTAGTATGAAAAACTAATTTAATAAGTATGAATATTAATTAATTTAGTAGGAATTTGTCTGAACCTGGTATGGAAAAACATTTATCCCAATTTTATTTGTTTTTGTTTTTAAATTAGGCTGCGACAAATGAATTTTAAAAGTTTTGTCCGATGCCCCTTTTGAATGGTCAAAAAAAGACGAAAAAACGTTATTGTGTTAAACAAAAAAAATCCAATTGAAATTCCTTTTGTAAAATTTTTAAATCGAAAATTTTTAACGGTCAAATTTTTTTAAATAGATTTTATTAATACTTGAGTGACACCAATATTAGAATTGATCGATTTGATGATTTCTTTCTAAAATGTTGCCAACAACATTTTCAAAAGACAATCAATTAAAAATGTAAGTAATTATACGTCTGTTATTAGTGTTATTTCAAAGAAATTACCTTAAAAACGTATTCTGTTAGTGGAACTTTCGATTCCCATTTGTCGCGGCCTTAATTCATTTTAATAGTTTATCACCTTCAAAAATACAAGTTTTCGAAAAGTGAACTCAAAAACAAAAAAAAAATAAAATCTGAAACATGTACAATTTGCTATTTGTAGAAAGATATACATGTTTAACTCACATTTAGTTGGCATGTAATCACTATATGTTTCTGCAACTCCAAGCTCCTCATCATATGCTTCATCTTCTTCAGGGATCTGATTTGCCTTTTTGAATGAAGGAATTAATTAAAAAAAAAGTAAGGAATTAGCTGCCGCAGCAAATCAATAGTTTTGAGCGCGTGTTCATGTTCATAACATTTTCATGTATTTAATATTTAAAATTAGGCCGCGACAAATGAATTTCAAAAGTTTTGTCCGATGCCCCTTTTGAAAAGTCAAAAAAGACGGGGGGCAAAAAAATAATTTTTTTTTGAACTAGATTTTCAATTGAAAATTTATGTTTTTCTAGAAAATTTAAACAATTTTTAAGTAATAATTACGTTATTGTGTCGAATTAGCCTAAAAAAACCTAAATGAACATAAAAATCCCATTGAAATTCCTTTTGCAAAAGTTTTAAATCGAAAATTTTTAACGGTCAAATTTTTTAAAATAGATTTTATTAATTTCTGAGTTCGACTAAAATCAAAATCGTTCGTTGATGATTTATTTGTAAAATATTGCTAATAAAATTCTCAAAAGGCAATTAATTAAAAATGTAAGCAATTATACTTCTGTTATTTGTATTATTTCAAAGAAATTGCCTTAAAAACATAATCTGCGAGTGGAACTTTTTTTTTTTTTTTGGCCCCCCTCCCCATCTAACATTTTATTGGATTAGGACAAAACTTTCGAATTTCATTTGTCGCGGCCTTATTACATTTTTAAACAATTCGATTAATGTAAATGAAAACTGTAATTAAATAATAAAAAAAAATGTAAAGGTGTTCTACAATTCGTAAGTAAATTTTCACTACAAACGTTTTTAATAAAAAAATAAATCGGGTGGGACAACATTTTGACAAGTTTTATAGCAAAATATACGAAGTAAAACTATTAGTTTTGACGCTCTCGCTCAAAACAAAAATTAAATTAAAATTGATCTTACCATAATCTTACTTCCGCCTTTAAGCATTATATCAGACATCCACATCTGGGAAAGTAATTTATTAGGGATACCTCCTGTTAAGTACGATGGATTGGCTATGAGCATAGCTTGTAAATTTTGTAACATGAGCTGATTGAAATGTGGTCCCGTTTCTGAGCTAGAACCGCCTACCAATGCCATTTCCACTGTAAATAAAATAATTAATTTAATAATAATATATTTATTATTGGCGTGTTCTTTCCTTATTATTATTTATAAATGTACTTAAATCTAATGCTATACCTAAGGGGTTTTTAAGCAAATTTCGTTAATTTTTTAATGTGTTTGGCAATATTTGATTTGAGAAAACCTCCATAATTAAAAATTTGTTGTTTTGGGTGAATATTGAAATATTTACTATTAATAGAAAAACTTAATATTTGATTTTTTTTAATATATTTTTTTTTCAGCACATCACTTTTATACACAGTCGCTGGCGATTTAAGGTCGAAAAAAACATACTTATATAAGAATATTAAAAAAAAAAAATACAAAATAACGAAGATAGTAAATATCATACAGTGTGTTCAAAACAAGTTGCACCGCCTTTTTATTACCATTTTATTGCCATTTTTTACCATTTTTAACCATTTTATTACCATTTTATTACCTTTTATTACTTTTTTATATTTTCATTACCATTTTGTTACCATTTTATTACCTTTTGTTACCATTTATAACCATTTATTACCATTTATTGCCATTTTTAAAAATTCATGTTTTACCATTTTTTACCATTTTATTACCTTTTTTAACCATTTTATTACCATTTATTACCTTTAATAACCTTTTATTACCATTTTATTACCATTTGTTAACATTTTTTACCTTTCAAAAAAATTATAAAAAACGAGTGAAAAATGATTATTACCATTTATTGCAGTTTTTTACCATTTTGTTACCATTTTATTACCATTTTCAAAAAATTTAAAAAAAATTGAAAAAGGCTGTTACCTTTTTATTACCCTTTTATACCACTTCATTACCATTTCTTAACATTTTAAGTAAAACAAAAATATTTTTATGTGAAAATCGTGAATGTTTGTAGAAATAATCTTTATCTTTCTTTTAAACAAGTTTTTTTAAGATTCCTCTTTCTCCCTCTCTCAATTTTTTCATGTTAAAATTGCATTTGATATCAAAATATTTTTATTTTGATGAAATTCATTTTTTTTATCTCTCTCACTGACTCTCTTAGTTTTTGATATAATATTTGAAGCTTGATAAAATGTATTTTTTTTTCTCTCTCTATATTTTTTTATATCTTCGCAGCTTCACATCTCTCTCATTTAATTATTCTTTGATATTAAAATCCTAAAATTTTGTTTTAACTCTTTCTCCTTCAAATTTTTTCTTTCTATGCGAATGTTTGAAGAAATAATCTTTATCTTTCTTTTAAACAAGTTTTTTTAAGATTCCTCTTTCTCCCTCTCTCAATTTTTTCATGTTGAAATGCGAAGCAGCGAAGCATTTGATATCAAAATATTTGGAGTTTGATGAAATTAATTTTGTTATCTCTCTCTCTCACTCACTTAGTTTTTAATACCTTTGATATCAAAATATTTGAAGTTTGATAAAATTAATTTGTTTGACGCGCTCTCAATGTTTTAAACCCTTTGCACCCTGTTAGATTTTTTGGCACCCAAAAGCTCTATTTCTGTTTTTAAGCAACTCTTCAAAAAGTGTTTGCTGAAAAAAAAAATTCTTGTTATGTCTCTCAATGCAAAAATTAAGAGAGATAACGAGAAAAATTTGAAGGTGAAAGAGTTACAATTAAAAAAAAAAATATAAAAAAAATGATATGTATGCTGTATCCTTAAGAAGTTCTTAACTTCTAAAATAAACTTTTATGAGAGGGGGATGGCTAACTAAAAAGTAAAAAACAAGAAGTTTAAGATAAATAAAATGTTTGAGATAACAGCTTCACAAATTTTTAAAAGTTGAATTTTGAGTATTAAGAGCAAAACATCGCTAGTCCCACAAAAAATTCAACTTTTAAAAATTTGTGAAGCTGTTATCTCAAACATTTTATTTATCTTAAACTTCTTGTTTTTTACTTTTTAGTTAGCCATCCCCCTCTCATAAAAGTTTATTTTAGAAGTTAAGAACTTCTTAAGGATACAGCATACATATCATTTTTTTTATATTTTTTTTTATTTTTGACTTTTCAGTTTTATTTTTCGTAAAATTTTCTGAAGTAAGAACCTAACCAACCGACTTAATAATTTTTTGAATACACTTTTCATTTATAGTCGATGTAACCACATTCTGTTAAGAGAATTCATGTGTATGTAAAAAAAAAATTTTTTTCAAGTTAGTCTTAGGTCTTTGGTGTCTTCAGCAAAGTTGTAGCTTATTTTGAGAGGATTTTAGTAATATAATTTTTTTTTTTTGATTTTCCGGGAAATTTGTGGAAATTTTTTTATTTTTGTTGAAAAACCGATTTTTTGGACCAAAAGTTGTTCGGCAACTATTTTTTTATATGAAAATCAAAAATTCTAATGATTGGAGCACCTCGGCCGGTAAAATTAAGATGTAGTTTCAGAAGAAACCATGGGTCTCCGATGGCCCAGAAAGGCTGTATAGGTGTTTTCGCAAACTCACACATTTTAGATGTGACTGAATATAAAAGTATTATAATAAGAGAATTCATGTGTATGTAAAAAAAAAAATTTCTTGTACTGCATTTTAACATGCAAAAATTGAGAGAGATAACAAGAAAAATTTGAAGGAGAAAGAGTTAAAATAAAAAATTTATTTCACAAAATTTTAGGATTTTAATATCAAAGAAGAATTAATTGAGAAAGAAGAGGAGCTGCGAAAATATAAAAAAATTAGAGAGAGAAAGATAAAAAAAATCATTTTATCAAGCTTCAAATATTTTAATATCAAAGGTATTAAAAACTAAGAGAGTCAGTGAGAGAGATAAAAAAATGAATTTCATCAAAATTAAAATATTTTGATATCAAATGCTTCGGTGCTTCGCATTTCAACATGAAAAAATTGAGAGAGGGAAAAAGAGGAATCTTAAAAAAACTTTTTTAAAAGAAAGATAAAGATTATTTCTTCAAACATTCGCATAGAAAGAAAAAATTTGAAGGAGAAAGAGTTAAAACAAAATTTTAGGATTTTAATATCAAAGAATAATTAAATGAGAGAGATGTGAAGCTGCGAAGATATAAAAAAATATAGAGAGAGAAAAAAAAATACATTTTATCAAGCTTCAAATATTTTGATATCAAAGGTATTCGATACTAAGAGAGTCAGTGAGAGAGATAAAAAAATGAATTTCATCAAAATAAAAATATTTTGATATCAAATGCTTCGGTGCTTCGCATTTCAACATGAAAAAATTGAGAGAGGGAGAAAGAGGAATCTTAAAAAAACTTGTTTAAAAGAAAGATAAAGATTATTTCTTCAAACATTCGCATAGAAAGAAAAAATTTGAAGGAGAAAGAGTTAAAACAAAATTTTAGGATTTTAATATCAAAGAATAATTAAATGAGAGAGATGTGAAGCTGCGAAGATATAAAAAAATATAGAGAGAGAAAAAAAAATACATTTAATCAAGCTTCAAATATTATATCAAAAACTAAGAGAGTCAGTGAGAGAGATAAAAAAATGAATTTCATCAAAATAAAAATATTTTGATATCAAATGCAATTTTAACATGAAAAAATTGAGAGAGGGAGAAAGAGGAATCTTAAAAAAACTTGTTTAAAAGAAAGATAAAAATTATTTCTACAAACATTCACGATTTTCACATAAAAATATTTTTGTTTTACTTAAAATGTTAAGAAATGGTAATGAAGTGGTATAAAAGGGTAATAAAAAGGTAACAGCCTTTTTCAATTTTTTTTTAAATTTTTTGAAAATGGTAATAAAATGGTAACAAAATGGTAAAAAACTGCAATAAATGGTAATGATTTTTTTTCATTTAATTTTTAAAATGTTAATAAATGGTAATGAAATGGTAAAAAATGGCAATAAATGGTAATAATCATTTTTCACTCGTTTTTTATAATTTTTTTGAAAGGTAAAAAATGTTAACAAATGGTAATAAAATGGTAATAAAAGGTTATTAAAGGTAATAAATGGTAATAAAATGGTTAAAAAAGGTAATAAAATGGTAAAAATGGTAAAACATGAATTTTTAAAAATGGCAATAAATGGTAATAAATGGTTATAAATGGTAACAAAAGGTAATAAAATGGTAACAAAATGGTAATGAAAATATAAAAAAGTAATAAAAGGTAATAAAATGGTAATAAAATGGTTAAAAATGGTAAAAAATGGCAATAAAATGGTAATAAAAAGGCGATGCAACTTATTTTGAACACACTGTATAATAATTGTTCACCAAAATTAATATTGATGAGGGAATTTTCGAAAACTCACCAATGTAATTTTTCTTTTATGAAATTAAGCGCTAAACCAAGAGAACCTAAAACATCTTACTGCAGGAATATGAAGAGTTGAAACGAAACATCAAATTCTTAATGGTCAAAAATATATTTAAAATTGAAACACATGATTTTCGCACTGTTCCAAAATTAATATTTTCTTACAAATAAAATTTTTCAAATTCAAAACTCTTATTTTAAATTTTTCGGTTTAAATTATATTTGAATGATTGAATCTGAAAGTAGATGGGTTAACATTTACATTTTTTTGCATCCGAACGGCAAATCCTTTTAGGGCGTCTTTCTATATGTATAAAAAATGAGTTCGCCGTTTACTGTCTGTCACTATCTAGCGCCAAAAAAATTTTAGATCGATTGTTACAAAAAAGTCTATATTTTTTCACTTTGAACACCCCTAGTAGGGTTAAAAATGGGTCTAAAAAATTGCCAATTCAACATTTTTAAAGAAAATTTTAATAACTTTCCAAAAATCTAATATATTTGGTGTTTTGAACACATTGTTAGGCAGTAGACCCATAAAAATTACCCGGTTTTAAAACTCTATGGAAAAAAACTTCAAATCGATCTAAAATTTTTTCGGCGCTAGATAATGACAAACGGTAACTGGCGAACTAATTTTTTATACATATATTGTAAAATCCCTCCATAAAAATACCGACTCACAATAACTCCGCCGACTGAAAAACACCGACCGAATGTGTCGGGTTGCTAATTCGGCATAAATATTTGAACAAAATTCACAATATATACATATACATAAGGATTTTCTGTTAGCGTGCAAAAAATTTGAAATGTTTAACAGTGTTATTTATGTAAAAAAAAAATTCAACTGTAACTATTCTTATACATAAAGCCAAGTCCATGAAACCAGTTTTTTCAATTGAAATGAATAGATGAATTTTAAGACAGTCAGAATGAATAAGTACCGAATATACTTATAAAAATTGAGGGGAAACCCGCTAAGAGCGAAAATGTTGTTTTTTTGATGAATTTGAACATGTTCAAGTTTTCGTTCATTTTTTTGAACATATTTTATGTAAAAATATATGAAATATAATGTATAAAAATATATTATTAAATAATGAATTTGATAATTCTAAAGAAATTAAAATAAGTTCAATTATTTATTTTCCTCTCAGCTTTTGAATAAAATTCACTGTATAATTACTGAAATAAACGAAAAAATACTTTTTGTATGGTTTTGTATCCTTAAATTCAATTAGCTTTATTCGTTTTCTTTTCAACGATTTAGTGTTCTCTTTTGTATCTCATGTAGTTTTCGAGATAACTCAAAATGAGTAAGAGCATGTTTTTCAATCTCTGTGCTGAGAGATGACGAAATGTGTCATTTATATGAAAAATTTATAAAATTCATATCTCAACTATTTAGCCCGATTTTGAAAAACTGTAAACGCCAACATTTTTCTTTTTTTTCTTCTTTTCAAAAATCAAAACTATATTGGAGTCTAAATACTTTTTTATATTTGTTATACGGTGTTATAAAGAATTAAAATAAATGAAATTTATTTAAAAGAAAAGTTTTGAAGACTCCGAATTTCTGGTTACTAATGCTTTCCTATTATAATAATCGCATGCAATATTTTCTGTATTGACATAGTAAAAAATCTAATAATTGATAAATGAATATTTTTGAATATTATTTTAATGTAATTTTTGTAAATCATTTGAAATTTGAAAATTTTCCCCTCAACAATAAACTTTTTAATTCGCCTAAAACTAATTTTATTACTAATAATAATTTATTATTTTTTTGGATAATTAACAAATTTATTTAATATTTAAATATTTTTACTTAGAAAAATTCATCATCATATTCATGATTCATACAAATACCATACAACATAAACAAGGAAAGTGGAAATATTTATTACCAATTTCTCATTTATATTTTTCGTATAGATACTATACAACATATACACAAAAAGTGGTTATAAAGTAGTAAATACATTCATATGAAATATTATTTTTATTTCTGCATATTACTAAACATTCCATTATTTTAACAAGTTTTATTTAATTTAAAAGTGGCAATATATTTTGTAGTCTAGCCTGGCTTCACCCTTACTTTTAATTTTTATTGTCCCGCCCTTTTGATTTGTTGTTGTTTGAAAATTCAATCCAAACGATTTGGAGCAGCTTTACAGTATAATCTCTCTTAACTTATGCTTTATTTCCCATAATAATTTTAAAATAAATAATAAAATTTTGTCCAGCAATGCTAGATTGGAGTAGCAATAAAAATTTTTAATTTTAAATTAATTTATTTTTCTGGCACGCGAACGTAAATTCCAAGTTATGCGTTTATTTCTATGAAGCTGTTTCAAGTCCGGCATGTGATTTTCTGTTATAGTAGGCTTTAACGACATGATCAAATGAGCCCGTGGTGCTTAATTCTTCCGCGGCAATCACACGAAGGGGAAGCTTAACTTAGGCCGCGACTAATGAATTTCAAAAGTTTTGTCCGATGCCCCTTTTGAAAGTCAAAAAGACGTGGGACAAAGAAAAAAAAATTTTTTGAACAGGATTTTCAATTGAAAATTAATTTTTTTTTCAGAAAATTCAACAATTTTCAAGTAATAACTTCGTTATTGTGTCGAATTTAGCCTAAAAATAAATAATTGACCAAAAAAATTCAATTGAAGTACTTTTTACAAAATTTTTCAATCGAAAATTATTAATGGTCAAATTTATTTTAATAGATTTTATGAATTTCTGAGCACTCACTTGATTGCTTTGTAAATGTTATAAATAACATTCTCAAAAGTCAATTAATTAAAAATGTAAGCAATTATACGTCTGTTATTAGTACTATTTGAAAGAAATTGCCTTAAAACATAATCTGCTAGTGAACTTTTTTAATCTAACCATCTACCATTTTATTGGATTAGGGCAAAACTTTCGATTTTCATTTGTCGCGGCCTTAATGTAAAAAAAAAAAATTATTTTCTTCGATAAATTTCGACTTACTTTGAGTTAAAAAATTTACCATACTTTGAGGATATATTGATACGTTGCTGCTTCCTTAAGAAAAAAAGTTATAGAGGGAAGTTATAAAAGAAACGAGAAAATTTTTCTATCTTTTCCGGTTATTTTCCACAAAAGATACAGTACAGTGCAGTACAGTAAGAAACGTCAATAAGGCACCAATTTCAAAACACAAAGAGGGTCTTATTAACAAGTTTTTACTCTTAACAAGGCACCATCAAAACTGTCAAATTTTCGGGAAGACCGTGACAGTTCTCAAAATGTATAGTAAAAGTGGGTAAAAAAGCCATTAATTCCAAAAAATCACTGATATACCGAGAAAAATCAATTATTGTAACTAAATTCATAGTTGTTGATTGTTTTCCTGAAAAAAACGGGACCATTCAAAATAATAAATTATACAAAAAAAATGCAAAAATTTTTAAAACAGCAAATTTTGATATTTCTAGAATAAAATTGAAATAAATCTGTTTAAAATTGAGAAGTAGAATTCTAGAACTTATTTAATTTATATTTTTTTAATTAAAAATGGTCCGAATGAATTGAAAACAACATGACGATGAAGTTATAGCATCAGTTTCCGAATTTAGACTTTGTTAATAAAATTTAAGTTTAACCGAATGAGTTACATATTATTAATGTGACATTAAATATCGAAAATGATGAAACATAGCTTCATAAAATGTTAATTTTGTCTGCAAGTCCTTTGGTATGCGACTTGTTCTGAAATTATTATTTTTGATTATTTATGTGGCTTATTTGAAAAAAAGTGATTAATTTATGTGATTGCAATTATATTTGATTGACTTGAAGAGAATAAACTCAAAAATTGTTGGTTTTGATTAAAAATTAATGGCATTAAATTAATATTTTTCGTAAGTGCCTTATTCATCTTCAAAGTCGTGCCTTACACAGAGGATGCCTTAAATTCGACTGGTGCCTTATTGACGTTTCTTACTGCAGTAATTTAGTAATTTA
Source organism: Culicoides sonorensis (assembly GCA_900002565.1). Taxonomy (NCBI): domain Eukaryota; kingdom Metazoa; phylum Arthropoda; class Insecta; order Diptera; family Ceratopogonidae; genus Culicoides; species Culicoides sonorensis. The sequence goes on along the minus strand of LN483469.1, from coordinate 457,679 downwards.
TATGGTCTGAATAAATCTTAGAAATAAAAGAAACTTCTTTTAATCATGTAAAATTGGTGAAATAATTAAGGCTCTAAAACTTGGTTATTTTACTACATGATTCATAATTTTACTTAGTTGTTACATTAAATAAAGAAGCGAATACATTATCACTGTTGCATCCTTTTATTTTGTAATGTAATAATGTAATAAAATTGAATAGATTTCCCTCTTTAAAGTATTTCTATTAAAAAACGAACCGGAAAAGTTAGAACGATTTCCATTGCCTTAATTGAAATGTTTTAATAGTTTATTTCAAGAAAGATAAAAGTAAATGAAAACAGTAACATACCTTTCGGCTCAGCCATGCTCGAAGATGTATTATTTTCTATATTTATGGTTGAGTTAACTTTGCTTGTTTTAACATTAGATATAGTGGCCAGGTCCTTTCCTCCTCCTAAATCGAAAAAGTTTTTTAGATAAATATAAATATGAAGTATAATGTTTACCTGGAACCTCAATCTTATCTGGATCTTCAAAATCAGAGTCAGAAGGCTCACTGAGATTATCCAAATTGACAAGATTATCCTGTTAAAGACAACGCAAACAATAAAGAAATTAACTTTGCAGCTTAACTGTAAATGACCACACCCTAATTGCTTTTTAAATAATTTTCATGAATAAAAATCAAATACTTTTCATTCATTTTTTATAAATTTACAAATTTATCAAGCAGAACAAGTAATTAACTAAGCAACAGCCTTTTGAACTTTTAAAACTGGAAGTGAATAAGTTGCATAGTGAAAAATTATTAAAAAGATAAAATTTTAGAGAAATTTCAATTTAGAGATATGATGAATGAAATTAAAAAATTTGAGCAATAATTGATAAACATGGTGAATAAAAACATATTATGATAACATAATGATCAGCCGCGAAAAAAAATGTAAACTTTACCATTTTTATATTATTTTTAGTTTAAGTTAATTAAACTCAATTTTTAATCTTTTAAGGAGTTATTCTTAATTATTTTATGTATCACTATTTTTTCTCAAAGAACAATGTTTTAAAATGTTTTATTTTAAATTTAAAAAAATTCTATCATATTGTATATAAAAAAAAAAAACAAATCAGTCAAAAACGTCAAAAAAAAATGAGGGAAAATTAATATTTTAAAGAAGTTACAAAGTGCATTTAAATAACTCGGACTTATAATATTGGTTCTTTTTTGATTTTGAAATTTTTGGTGTTAAAAGAATGAAAAACCAATTTAATATTAATATGCTAATGGATTATCTGTATCCCTTATTAATAGAATATTATAATTATAAATGGTTATAAGCATATTTCGAAAAATAGTTACATGGTTTCAAAAAGTCTAATAGACCATTTTTAATTTTCCGTTTGTGTGTACATAAAGAAAATGCTCTACTCTGTTCCATTTCATGAGGTAGCTACAACCGTCATTTTGAGAAATATTTTACAGAATGAACTATCCAAATACCAAACTGCCATTTAAAATATTTTAGAAAATGACTTTTCGACAATGGCAAAATCAATATATAAACAAAAATTAACGCAATATTTTTTTAAAGAAAAATTTGAACTTTATACTGAAAATTTGTTTAAAAAAGATAATATTCAATCGTAATACGTATCTTTTAATTTTTAATAGTTTTTTTTATTGTTTTAGGTTTTTTGATGGTGTAAGCAGTTAAATTTCCACGAAGAACGGATGCAAAAATTTATGTTGCTTTTCTTAACAAGTTTGAAGTATCAAATAAAAAAATAATGCAAAAAACCATATTAGTAAGTGATCATCTAAGGTTCTGAATTAAATCGTTTATTTTTAAGGTGAAAAAGATCCCACTCCAGGATCTCAACCAATCAAAGATTTCAAGATGCTTAATACGGTGTACAAATGGCTCAATTTAATTAAAATTAGTTAATACAAAAACTTTACAGATCTATCAACACCAATTAGATTTGAGGAACTTTAGTTGAATATAAAAAGAATTGTATTTTTTAAGTATTTTGTTAAAGTTTTGTCTTAATAAAAAATAATGATTTCCATTGAAAAATATTATACCATATATGGTATGGTATGGTACGAATGAACTGACTAATGAAATGAACGAATGAACAAAATGATTGAACGAACGAATATTCACCCCTCATATGAATAAAATATCGGCTCATTAGAAGCTATAATGGGACCCGTAATTACAGCAGCTGATATGCTAGCTAAAAAATGGACAGGGATGATTAAATTAATTTTAAAGATGATTTTTATAATATTTTGTACGTATAATATAATCATATATAATTGAATGGGTCTAGGGATAAGAGTCTTAAGTCGATAAAAGTGAATTTTCGGTAACAAGAATTTTGTGATTTCTTTTTGTTTGATGCCAGTCAATTAAAACGCAAATTAATTTTATGAATTTTTTTTCATTATTAAACTTATTAAATAATGCCGATTATATTTTTTTTAATTAAATTTTAAAAATAATTCATGATTTTAGAGTTTTAGACAAAATGTCGCTTATCCCCAAAATTATTTTCAGATTTTAAAAATTTGCTTGGGAAAAAAGACATATAAGAACGAAATTTTGGTATATTGTGTATGATATTTATTTCGTATTTTTTTTTAGTGGGAAAGCGACGTAAGTAAACAGAATGCGTACAAGCATTTTTACGTTGTTTTTTGTATGTGTTATGACGCTTATCCTACGATTTTTTTTACGAATTTATTTAAATAAATAATAAAAATATAACGTTAACCTATTAATCGCCATTGGTTAAATTAAAAAAAATATAAGACGAGAAGTCGTCTAATTTTTGCTTCTTCGTACAATAATTTCTGAACGTATTTCAGTGGTATTATACGACGCTGAAAGCGGCTCTCTTTTAAAATTTTTGTATAAAACACATTTTTCATTGAAGTGAAAAGTGATCACCTTCACGCAAAGAACAAATCCTAGAAAAAAGTTTTGCTCTAACACCCGAAAACTCGCATTCTTCACTAAAATCGATTTTGGTTAACATAATTTTAGTGTAAATCAATTTTAACTCATTCGACGCCGCTCCTAGAAATATTGAGTTTTGAACCAAAAGTTCTTCTACGATCTATTCTTTATGTAAAAGTGAACAACTTTCTCTTCGATGAAAATTTCAGGTTTTATATAAAAATTTTACAGGAGACCCAAAATAAAATACGTATAAGTGCTACACAAATACATACAGAAATCTTGTACGAGAATGAAAAAAACCCGATTTTTCTTAAAAGTTTCGCTCATAATTTTTTAGTTTTTGGTTTAAATTCAAAAACCATGCAACTGTTTAATACAAAATATCTTAAATTAAGACTCTAAAAAAGATTGACAAAGAAATTTTTTGATATGAACGAGAAAAGTGACCTCAAAGTAGGTGTTGCGTTGACGCAACGGATGACGCGAATGAGTTAACAATATACAGTATAATCACATAAGTTAAAATCGATTTTAACTAAAATTAGTTTTAATTTTTTAATATTAAAAATCTAGAATATTATAGAACATATTGTTTTGAATTGAAAATTATTCCAATATTTTTTTTCATTGTTGTATGTAAACAAAAACTTGATTTTTTATGATTTTATGAATTAATGGTATTAATAACGACAAAAATGAAAAAAATTAAAACAGGTGATAATTTACTTTTAAAAATATGCAAGAAAATTTATTATACAAATAAAAGAAGTAATGAAGAGAAATATTCAATTTAGCAGGAAATAACTAGGAATTTTAATACTAGTAATTCACCCTCTCTTTTATAAGAATTGATAAAGCGTGTATTTTGCATAAAATTTTATTAATTGAAATTGGTTCTAGCCAAAAATGAATAATCAATTAAAAAGTAAGTAGTAAGGAAAGAGCTTATAAAAAAATATTTATAACTCACGTACTTCACTTACCTACGTAACTTCACGTACTTAATTTTAAAAAAATGTGACTCATCTGATCCTATTTTCATTATGTCTTTGCACGACAGAAATTTATTGACTCTATGAATGAGCCGTTAAACGAATTTGTTTTTTTTCCAATTAATTAATATTAATTACATCGAACGAAATACTCCGACCGAAAAGTCGGGTTGCTAATTCGGTATACAGATTTGAATAAAATTCACAATAGAACAAGCGATAATAACTGACAAAACCGATCACACTATTCATAATATTTTTAAATTTATCAATTTATGGATTCTGAAGATTCTTTACTTCTTTTTAGTGCATTTCGTGCGGCTAATTTCAAAATTTCGGGTTAAAAGAAACGATTGAGCTTTCTTAACGGTCAAAATTATTCAAATCAATATGTCAAATTAGAGAATATATTCAAATAGAAATTTATCTATTTAGAGCATTTTCTATGCAGAGTGCAAATTGCAGATCTTTCAAATTCACCTACTGCTAAATACAAGGTTTTGCAAAGTAGAAAGGGAATACTATAAATTAGATTTATCTAGGTTACAGTAATTTGAATATCTCTGTATGTATTGGTTTCGATTATATCATCTCTAACCAGTTTAGATTGAATCGCGATGGCTGCAACTCGTAGACTTCATAAGGTATTAAAATACAAAAGATTTTTTAATATATTAAAAAACGTAATGATATAGTATAATACACTTAAATGAAAATTCTTCATTTGAATTTTAAACTAACATAATGACAAACAGATGTTAATGTTGATTAAAATGTATTTGTTAACATTTTTTTTAAGGAATTGGCCGATATAAAAGCATCTAATCTAAAATCATTCAGAGAAATTGTGATCGATGAAACAAATATTTTAGTATGGACTGGAATAATTGTTCCGGTGAGATAATTCTTCCTAATAATTATCAAAACTAATTTTCTTCATTCTAGGAAAATGCACCTTACAATCGCGGAGCTTTTCGAATTGAAATTACATTTCCAGCAGAATATCCTTTCAAACCTCCAAAAATTTGCTTCAAAACTAAAATATATCATCCAAATATTGATGAAAAAGGTCAAGTTTGTTTACCGATAATAAGTGCAGAAAACTGGAAACCAGCCACTAAAACTGATCAGGGTAAAAAATTTTGTTTCAATATAGATATCCATTATTTTCTGAGAATTTATTTCTATTCTTTCTTTTAGTAATTCAATGCCTGGTGAATTTAGTGAACAACCCTGAACCTGAACATCCTTTACGAGCGGACTTAGCCGAAGAATACTTAAAGGATAAGAAAAAGTTCATGAAAAATGCAGAAGAGTACGTTAAAAAGTATTCAGAAAAACGACCATCTGATTAAATTCTATTTTGTTATATTTAATTTATAATATAGCAAATATAATCTTATTTATTATTTAAGTTATTGTTGAACAGAACAAATTTTATAACTCCTTTGTGTTTTAGTTTGATCAACATTAATTTTATGTCCTTCCGTTGAAATATTTATATTTTTTCTTTTCCTGAATTATGAGATTGCATGTGACTCTATAATAAGAAAATTATTAGTAATATTGTGGAAATGTAAAATAGACTTATACTAACCTTTAGATCTGAGTTACTATAGTATGCCTTTTCACAGTAAGTGTATGTGCATTTGTAATTTTTTTCTCCTCTATGTCTCGTCAAGTGATTTTTCAGTTGATAATTAGTTGAAAAACTTTTATCACATACACCACAACTATATTGTTTATCAAAATGTGTCTGACGATGTCTGTATAATATAGACTTTGACTTAAATTCTTTTTTACATATTGTGCAAGCGTTTACTTTTTCTGCATGGACTTTCATGTGCATTTTAAGCATTCCTGGTCCCCTGAAGGTTTTGAAACAAATTTTGCATTCAGGAAGTTTTTTGCAATTTGCCTAAAATGTATAACATCAATATTAAGTACTTGTAACGCCTCTTCAATTTAACTTATGTCATAATAGTCTTAAGAAAAAAGGTTATAAGGATATTCTTTTCTTAAATTTAAATATAAGATATTTAAAAAACAAAATAACCAAATGACAATGTCAAAAATGGTTCGATATGTACAGTGAACTCTCCATACAGTGAAAAATTTTAAAATTGTCATGTTCACTATTTAGAGAACTTATTCTATGTAGTGACATATAAGAACATTGTTGATAATATAACACGACATAAAAGAATTAAAGCCCTCTGTCTTTGGACAGTCATAATCCTCAAATTATTGGCCTTTTTTTTATCTTTTTACCACTTTTTGTAAGTTTTACAGTTTCAGACTTGTAAAGAGGTAAAACACGTTTTGTTACATACTCTAAAATGTAAGGAAAGCTCTCTATGGACTGTTCAGTGATAAAAATAAACGATCAACGGCCACAGAAACGCAGAGCTTCCCAACTCATTAATTTTTATACAAATTTTTACATTTTCTTATATTTACTAAGCTTTTTAATGCCATAACAGTTTGAATTAACATTTAATCGACGGTCAATAATTAGTTAAAATCAGATTTGAGAGATTTAAAAATCAAGTTTTGCAAATTTTTGACCAAAACAGATTTTCTTTCATTTTTCAGTATTTTAGCTAATTTTAAAAAAACTATTTAAAAATAACCAAACAATATTTTTCTTCAACGTTTTTCCTTTAAATCTAATGTTGATGAATAAAAATCCTAAGTTTTATTGATAAAAATCCTGTAATCAAAAGGTGTTTCTGACAAATTCATAATGGTCCGATCTTTACTTTTATAATTTGTATTTGAATGTTGAATAATTACAAAATTTTCAATTAAAGTGACTGTATTTAATTTTTTTTTGCCTTTTTTGGTACAAATTCATTATAAAAATTGCACAAGCGTCAGTGATAAAATTATTTATTAAATTGAAGATTTAATAGAAGAATTAAACGATATTGACCAAAAAATACTAAGGCCGAGGAAAGTCTTTTATACTTTTCCGGTTATTCCCCACTTAAAATTTGCCCAAATTATTAAGGGGAGTATATTTTTTAAGTATATTTTTAGTAAAAAAATGTTATTTCTTCTCTAACTTTGTAAATTCTACAAAAATGCAAATCATCCAAGTCA